>OX359246.1:40231546-40361954 GCA_947179485.1 Allacma fusca
CGACACGACGATGTTAAGCAGTGGTATCAACGCAGAGTACTGAATTGTTTTTCGCAAAGATATCCGTATCTTACAGGAAATTGACATGTGAAATTTTAGCTGAGACTGGGCATATTTTGGGGTTACTATTTGGAGATTTGGGAGATCGAATCTTGCAGTGGGGTCTACATGCTGTTAACTCCAGTGCAAGAATAAAATGCGACCAACAAACCCGATCATCACCAGGAAATTTGGAAAAACATTCACGAACTGGTCAAACTTTAGTTCGGGTTTCGATTTAGACCTGCGAGTACTTAAAGTTTAATTTGATCCAATGTTACTGGGGTCAGAAATAGGAAGCAAAATCAAAATTGTCTACCGTTTATGAATTAATAATTATTTGCTCACTCGTCACTTAGAACAATATTTTGTAATCGCTTGTAGCGACTTGGTTGGGCTTATCAGAGAACTGTTTAAATATGAATTGTAAACAAGACTAACAAAGTTAAAGCAACTTTGCTTCAGAAGCAAAATTCAACCCCCCTTTCTTTTGTGATTGTAACCATTGATAGTGTGCATTATATTTCTATGGTGGTAAGATGTTTGAGGGAATATGGTTGAAAATCGCAATGACGTCAGTTTGGTAAATATCTCCACCCCCTCCTTAGTAATGTTTCATCATAATTTAGTTAGCCCTCCCCCCAAAGCTGTATGACGTAATAAATACATGATCTCTTATTTACATTTACAAACTCATGGTGATATTAATTCCGATGTTTTCTCTTTTAATTTCAAATCATGAAACGTATATTTTTATATAGGGCCAGGGTATGTTTTCTCGATAGCATACATTTGTAAAAACGTTTTACCTCAATTATTTTCTTCTGCAGTCAATCTCAACTAGTTTCTATAAATGCACTCCGCTAAATGCAAATCGACAAGTTGAGAACCGTTCCGCCTTAAATCTGCTTCAATAGATTTGTTTTTGAAGGGAATTAATAAACCATTCCCACACATCGTCGGTTAAATTCTGAAAAGTACCATTTTCAACGGAGATCCCAATTGAAAAGCCTAATTTACGATATTAAAATGGTATCTTTTAAAATTTAAGAAACGATTTGTTCCCTGCCTTTCTGAAGATAACCAATCCACAGAATGTCTTTTCTACATCGGTATTTTTTGCTCCGTAAGCAATATTTTCCTAAACTTCCTCTCCGCTCTTGCACAAACCCCCAGTTCAAACGTTGGGATCTGTTGGATCACCTAGCGTTCAAAATTATTTTAGAAAAAATTTGTTGTTGAAATTTACAACTAATTTGTTCAAAATAAAGCTCTTCATGGAAACGATTAGGATTAGGTACTAACTTTTCAAGTATCTTGTTTCATGTTTGACGTTAGGTGGGTATGGGGTATGCGATTTAGTTGACTGTATATGATTCATGGGGAGGGAGGTATAAAAATCTTCAAAAATCGTAAGACGTCATTATCGGCCAAATGGTCCACGGGAGAAAGAGCACGGCAAAGCAGAAGCAGTACAGCAAGAAGCAAAGTAATGCAGCAAAGGGCAGGCTCAAAAAACAAGCAGGCAGCTCAAGCGGTGTATGTGAGCCAGTAAAATAAATGCAGCTCTTCCGTATGTTTTCAAGGAGTATTTAAAGTTCAGACCAAAAATTCGAAATTTCCAGAGTAATAGAAACGATACAGTTTCTATGAAAAATTAGGAGACAACTCCAACTACAAGACGATGGGAAAGGTGAAGGATAATTTCTGGTCCGGGCCATTTCCTTATATAGGCAATGCCCGGACCAAATTTACATTGTTCCAGGAGGCTCAACTGCAGATTAACATTTCTCCAGTTGGGTCTCCCCTTTTACCCAAAATAATCAATTTAAATAAAGACTGCTTGTTCTTTAAAGAAAAAGGACAAGCAGTCGCATTATCATCAACTTTGCCTACCTTTGGGAGGCCCACCTGAAGTAACTGGACTTCAGTTGGGTCAAGTTTTTTTACGGACAAGTTTCTTTACGGGAGAAACAGTTGTCACTGCTAATCTGCAATTAGAATAATAAAAAAACTTGACATATATGTACGGCGGTTGTACACTTACGTACAACCGTCATACACACTTTCCTTCCACTACATCATATATAAATGATCCCTAAGTAAAACCAATTGTTTCGGATTTTAGCACGTCTAAATTCACGTCCATCTTTTATTTACAATGAATGAACTCATTGCGAAACTATTGAAATGAATGACAGCTTAATAATTGATTGTTACATACACGATTGCCGACGGTGGTAGGTGGTGTGTAAGACTGCCGGTAGGTGGTATGCAAAATTACCGGTAGGTAGTATGTAAAGTGGTATGTCAGGTGGTAGGTGGTAGTATTCGAAAATCTGGTCGGGAAATTAAAAGCCAGCCCATTCAAGGCATTCGTATTCCGATCTTTTTTTATTTTTGTTTCTAAACTATTATTTTTACTACACAAAAACTCGCATGCACCACCCTTTATGCATGTATTTAAAAAATACACCTATAATATTTTTACATTTAAGCGACAATTTTTTGCGACAAATACGCAGTTTTTTTGCAGTGTATCGAAATCTCCAGCGGCCAAAGACTGATTGGAAGGTCTGATGTACGTTTACAATCCAAACGGTGCCCGACACAGCAACAACAAATCAGGCTCTCTCCTAAACATTTGAGCGTCTCCGGTCGTAACCATCATCACGAGTCAATTCAAAGAGGTACAGAACGTGGTCGGATATATTCCCTCGGGAGCTATTCCCTCCGGCGACAACCCCTCTGATACAATCCCTCCGTAGATAATCCCTTTACAAATGGAGATAATCCCTCTGTCTAAAACAACAGAAGAGTTTTTCCATGGCAACGCTATGTAGTCAATAAATTAAATGAACGCCAGTAATTAGTTTGCTGATTAGTTAATATAAGTAAGTAATATCTGCGTATGGACCTTTAAAAGACTACCACGCCAATTTAAAAAGTAGTAAGAATAAGTGCAGCCACGTAATTTCCTACGATAACTGTCACATGAGGGATTGTAACTCTTTCTTGATAGGGATTAAGTTTCGTATGTTGGTTAGGCGAAATATCTTACTTCAATTTCGTTTGCATTGATAGGAACCAAAGAATGCATTTGAGTAATGCCTACAAGTTTGCATGCTCTTGAGAAGTTTGTTGAACCGCTTGTACATTATGTGCGCGTACAAGAATTATTCGTATAGTTTTTGAATTTTGCCAGTATAATTTACAAAATGTGTACACGTCATCAATGTTCCGTATGTACACATTAGGCTTCAAACTTTGAAGTCTAAGTACCCTCGTAATTACAGCTGATATAGCATCACACACTGACATTCCGTGTGCAGTAGCGGTGTATGTCCAGCAGACAATACCGTAATCGTCTTTACGGTGCACAAGAAGCGATAAGAGTTAAAAGTTTTTATACTGTGCTACACTGCCGCCATACACATACATAATTTTCTGAATGTGAGAAAATTTTGCAAGTATTAGAGATAACACCTCTATTTGAAAGGCGAGAAACGTAGCTGTCACATGATCAAGATGGTCATTAACAACGCAACCACATTCGACTTGTACTCCAGTTTGAATGTTTCGCGGCTATTAAAATACACCACAAACGGGTGGATTGTAGCCAGTTGAGGATACCAATGAGTCGATTGGACTTCGTCTTGAAATACATAAGTATAATTCATTGTATAATCCACACAACAAATAACTGTTGTATCGTCTTCCATTATTTGTCGCTTAATTGAATATATATTCGGCCTGTCGTCTTGCGATGAAATCAGCAGAATCAGAAGTATTAGAGCAGCGGTTAGGTATTTTGGCCGCGTCATAATTTTCCGCGGATAATAAATATTTGTAAAAAAATTATCTAATTGCGAAAAACATTATTATTTAAAAAAACGTTCTCTCGCGTTATTTTTTCTTCCGGTTATTGTTGTGGCAAAATACTTAATGTAAAATGTGAAATGACAGATAAACCAAGGAAACTAATTATTTATCGTCAGCCACTTTTTATCACTCCATGAATGTAATTTCAAAGAATCCAGAAGTCCATTTACTGTATTTTCAGGGTTTATTCTAGTGATCATATACATTGCAAACTTCTACGCCGTATAGTAAATTTTAAATGAAACGCGCGTCATTAAGTTCAAGATGGTATTGTATATATCGGGAAATCCATATCACAAAATTATTCACGTAGACTTTCAGGGCTCGTCAGCTACCATATGCTCAACACGGAAGAGGGAAAAAATTATTTACATCATTTTCCACATGTTTTATGTTCCATATCGTCGCTGAAGAGGCAAAACGGAATACATGCATTTTCGATTAAAATCAAAATGGTCTATATGTAGTTTTACTAAATGCAAAATGGAATAAATACATTTTCGATTAAAATCAAAATGGTCTATATGCAGTTTCACTAAATGCAAAATGGAATACATGTATTTTCGATTAAAATCAAAACGGTCTATATGTAGTTTTTCTAAATGCAAAATGGAATACATGTATTTTCGATTAAAATCAAAACGGTCTATATGTAGTTTTTCTAAATGCAAAATGGAATACATGTATTTTCGATTAAAATCAAAACGGTCTATATGTAGTTTTTCTAAATGCAAAATGGAATAGATGCATCAAGTTTCAAAAGCAATATGGTCTACATACAATTACGTCTAAAAGCAAAATGGTCTACATACAATTTCGCTTAAAAGCAGAATGGTCTGTATGAAAGTATACACGCATGTAGACCATTTTGCTTTTAGTGAAAACTACATGTAGTTCATTTTGCTTTTAGTGAAAACTGCATGTAGTTTATTTTTATTTTATGAAGTAGTAGTAGTAGTAGTAGCTTTTATTGATCTGGGACTTAGCCCCTTCAATATGTTTGTTCATTTTAATGGGTTAATCTTACAAAAATCTGAGTTTATCTAGGTAATCATAAACATGTTTGCAGAAATCATATTTAGAGTCATGTTCGAATATCAGTAAGAGTGCCTGTCCGGATCCGGTGGGAAAAGAGATTCTTGAGCATTTGTGACTTTGTGCAGTTGAAGATTAGATGTAGGAAATTGTCATCCGAGCAAGGCGTGTAGCAGAGTTGACATGAATTGGATTGTGTGAATATTGTGTTTTTGATGTATATGTTTTAACTGTTGAGGCGGATTCGTGCTGTAACTACACTTATGTAGAATTTACATATCTGATTTCACTTTTAACACCAAAGATGAGTCCCCCTTTCATGCGCCCTCTAGTAATGTTTTCATCTTTTCGGCGTTTATAATAGTAAGCTCATGTGTGGCTATGGGTGTGATTTCTTCATTATCTATCTACCAGGTTTCACATAAAAACAGAACACATCCGCATATTTGGGTGGTTTTATATCACTAATGTTTGTTTTTCACAACAATTTTGTTTTCAAAGTTGACAAAGTAGGCTATTCCATTGATCGTGAGAAGTGTTGGAGTCATTTTCACGGTGTCTCCCCTTGCCTTTGCTTTTTTCCTTTCCAAGAGGAGTATTGATTGCTTCTGTCTAATATTCGGCGGGAGATCATCTCTGATTTGAAAATTTGTCCCTTTAAGATTGCTCACTTTCTTGTAGATCACAGATTTTTGCCAATCCATATGTAGAGAGACTAACACTGGTCTTTTGATTTTGTCCGGTTTTCCAAGCCGACGAAATGAAGCAACGTAGTCTGGCTGTATCTGAAGTTGGTTTCCTAAGAATGATTCAAGCTTCTTCTGCAGTTCCCCTTCAGTCTCAGGATTATGGTATTCTATGCCATGTATAATTATATTCTTCTTTCTTTCCCTGATTTCAAGTGCCTCGATACGTTCTGTTAGTTCTGTGACTTGGAGTTGACATCTTTGTAAGGTCTCATTTACTTTTTCCAGTCTCCAGTCATTTATCGAAACCTTCCAGCTTCGCACTGATTTTCCTTAATTCCACCATTATCTCATTCATTGTTGGTTCAGTAAATTTGATTGTTTTGGATCTCATTCATATGTTGTTGTCCCGGAGCTGGAAAGGTACGGATGTCCCTGGTTTCTACATATACATAAGTCCTGTGCTAGTATCACCTTTAACAGATATGGATAGATTGGAAGGAGTGGCTTGGCACCACGTACACTCGTAAGAAAAGTGACTTAGCTTTTGCCCATAGGAGTCTTCCTTGGGTTAAGATATAAGCGTGGATGTATACTGCTTAGCCGGCTTTTCCTCTGTATTTCCCTTCCTCTCAGAGTCCTCGGATTCCAGGTTGCACCGACTCCAAATTGACCGGATCACACTTTTTATGAAACTAAACTCATGTTGTTGTGAATTTTAGTAGTTGTCAAAAACGTGCAGTGACATTTTGATGACTTTTCAGAGATTTTTGTCTGCGAGTGTAGAATTTGATGAACTATGCTTTTAAGTTTAAATTTCCCTCCTTTTTATTTTATGAAGGTTTGCAATTATTCCGGTTTGCCTTTAAGGGAAAAGGCATGTAGACCATTTTGCTTCTAAACGAAATTGCACTTCGACCATTTGCCTCTTCACCGACGATATACTCAACGCCGAAGGGAAGCAATTTTTAATAAAGATGGCATGTATATTATGCATTGTGAACATTATTGTTAATTAGCATTCACGTATAACAATTATTTAAGATTTATAAAATATTTTTACAATATACGTAGTACAGTCGACTATCATTATTGCAACTCTCCCTATAGAATCACTCTTCCTACAAAGTCATGCTGGGTTTCTCCAAAGCAACATTATATGAAAATTTCTACCTTTATAGCGTCACTTGTTATAACGTCAGCTCCTTTATAAAGTCGTTTTTTGTAGCCATAGGGTAAAAACGTAACTTTATAACATCATATGGACGTTACAAAGTGTGAAACCTAGCTACATAACTTAAATACCGGTGCTATCATTTTAAATTTATTTTTAGTCTTAGAATATCTCTATGGGTACATCATCGAAAATTTTTATAAAAATCACTGCACATCATAAACATGTTATTTTTCATCACGAATTCATCTCAGAAGTGTTTTGGAGGCTGGACTGAAAAGACTTGATCCATTTAATGGAAATTGTTATCTTTTATATACTTATTGGATTCATGCTGTGGAAGTTTTGAGTACAATCTTTCAACTGTTTACCCGAGAAGTAGTGCTGAGCTTTGTCATTGAGGTAACCTTTCCATACGATTACGCATGTTACGTTTTAATTTAATAGTATGACAACTGAAACCAGCTGTGTGAAATATTCACATAGACTTTAGAGGCGACATCCAATGACATTTTATTTTTTACTTAAGGTAGTCGTAAACCGGGAAGGCTTCACGCAAAATTATTCACGTATACTTTCAGGGCTAGTCAGCCAACTAAGACCTCCAATGACATTTATTTTTACAGTCTTTAAAATGGTATAGTTTATATCGGGAATTGGGAAGTCTTCCCTCATAATTATTCACGTAGACCTTCAGGACTAGTCAGCGAACTAAGACCTCCAATGAAATTTCTTTTGTGTGAACAAATGGTATAGTTTATATCGGGAAGTGGGAAGCTTTCCCTCAGAATTATTCACGTAGACCTTCAGGGTTAGTCAGCCAACTAAAACATCCAATGAGATTTCTTTTTAAAATGGTATTGTTCATTTCGGGAAATTCGTTCCCCGAAACATTATTCACGTATATTTTCACGGCTAGTCAGCCAACCAAGATCTCCAATGAACTTTCTTTTTAAAATGGTATTGTTCATCTCGGGATATTAGTCCCACAAAAATTATTCACGTAGACCTTCAGGGCAAGTCATACAACTGAGGCCTCCAATGCAGTTTCTTTTTGCAGTCTTTGAAATGGTATAGTTTATATCGGGAAGTAGATAGAGACCTTCAAGGCTAGTCAGCCTACTAAGACCTCCAATGAAATTTGTAGTAACAAATGGTATAGTTTGTATCGGGGAGTGGGAAGTCTTCCCTCATCATTATTCACGTAGACCTTCAGGGCTGGTCAGCCAACTAAGACCTCCAATGACATTTCGTTTTTATGGTATTGTTTATACAGGCAGATTCTTTCCACTAAATATATTCACGTAGACCTTTAGGGCTAGTCAGCGAACTAAGACCTCCAATGAATTTTTTTTTGTGTCACTACATAGTATGGTTAGCATCGTGAACTGCGAAGCTTCCCCTCACAATTATTCACGTTTACTTTCAGGGCTAGTTGGCTTACGTTGTTATAAAGAATTTCATCTACAGAATTATTCAGATCTAGATCTTATAGATCTTCGGGGCAAGTAAGCTCATTTATTTGCGACAAGTACGACTATGTCATGAACATATGTATGAATGGTGTTCTCGTATTTATTAACGTGATTACAGTTCATTATAAGGATGTGATGTCACTTTACAGCTAAAAAAGTCTTCGAAAGGCGAGGGCTTCGTGCCTTCCCTATATGATTTTTCTATTCATTGCTATTTTCAATTCATGCCAACGTTGCTTGTTAATTTTTTTGGTTGCCATAGTAACATGGAAATATGAAATATGTCTCAGACAGTTTAATGTAGTAAAACACTTCGTTGTGATATTTCAATATTTTTTTAATGCTTGATACGCTGTTTTTGAAAGTTGTGATGCAAAATAATATTTTTTTCAATAGATGGCCTGGCAGCCAATTTATCCGATGAAATGGCCGTATGCGCTAGATCGTCATATTACAGGAACGAATGCTAAAAATGTATGTATTGTAACTGCATATAAAGCCAAACTAGCTTTTACTATCCTTTGCGTTTATTTATTGTCTATAAACGCGTTTCTCAAACATTGTAGCCAACTTTTGATCCTTTGAAGAATGGAAGGGACAAGTTTGAAGTGGAGAGATTACGATTGGTTGAGGAGTACAAAAAGAGGTATCAGAAGGCAAAAAAGAGGCAGTTGTTCAGGAAAAAACGAAAGGATAAGAAACTCGCCTTAATATCATTCAGGTCTTTATAAAAATGTTAAAGCAAGTCGTAAACACTGCAACATTTGGCCGTTTTGTTTGAATATTTGTATTGTGGTTTCTGGTGTTTATTATTTAGAACGTATTTAGAAATAAAAACAACTCTTACTAAACCGCACATATAACAAACAAATGAAATGATATTATTTTGACATCACAATTTTCAATAATTAGTATAAATTAACGATACGTAAATATAGTGATCGATGCAATTTACCAAAAATATTTCAATACAGAAATGCAGCCTAATAACGAACCAGCTAGGAAGCTACCTAGATTTGATAAGGATGCTCAACACATGAACAGTCCCGGTAATAGTAAAGGAAACGAGCAATGTACTGTACTAGCAAAACTTGATTATATAAAGCTGCAAAACGATGCAATCTTATCATTCCTGAAAAACTTGGAAAAGCGTATAGTGGCAATCGAACGTTCGAAATCAACTGAAGATCAGTTGGATAATTTACATAGTCGACAAATCCCTACATCTATACCGCGCGGGGAGCAAGTTAATGTTACGTCTAATGTTGTTTGCCAGAGGTACATAGCGGTAACTATTAATTAGACGTTTGTGTGAAAAATATATACTAATCATATATGTCAATAGGCAAACTGACAAAGTTGCGGATGGTAAATGTAACGATGACAAAAGGGACTGGGATGAATTTTCTCAAGCCAATACTGCTGATCAAATGCTTTTGAAAGCTGAATGGCTAATGCAAGCAAGAGAAACGCCATCTGACATTGAATTTATTTGTCGACTCTGCTATGACGGGGTGGACAAAAAGTGTGGCTCATTTAAGCTTAAAAAGGATTGTCCTGATAAAACTGAAGATCGCACTCGTGCATTTAGGAACTTTAAGCAAACAGTACGTAGGCATGCAACAACAGCAAATCATTTATCAAAACTGGCAGATGCAATGGGTGAGAAAACTTGCATTGATCCACGAAACAAACAAGCTGGTTTGATACTCGGGACGCTGACTTGGAGCCTAGTGACAAAATTTAAAACCATCAATGCCTACGAACAACAAGTTGCATCTTTCGCTGATCTGGGTATTCCGGTTGGTAACATAAATCATGGGAGGGGGTTCGCGGAGTCCTTGATTCCCATATTTTACGACATTCTGTACAAACGAACACGGGAAGTACTTAATACAAAATCAGGTCCTTCAAACCTGGCATCTCCTTTTACTGTATGGGCAGATAAAATTACACCAATCGGAACGTCCTATCACATTATTGGAATCTCTACTTGTATATGCGGTGAAAATAGAAGCATTTTCTTAGGTGTTCCTCCCTTGGGTACTTACTTGACGGCTAAAGGCCTTGTCAAAAGTATAGTTGACCAGCTTTTAAAATTTTATTCGATGGAAGACTTGCGAAAGCTATACATGGGTTGTTCTGTTGACGGGCAATACGTACTATTGAAAGTTCACACTGAGATTTTGAAGCTTTTGGGATTCGATTTAAATGGACAGGATGTTCTGTTCCACCATTTTTGGTGGGATTCCGCCCATGTAATTGAGCTTGCAAATTCCGATGTAACAAAAAGGTTTCCATGGATTCATGAGATTGACAGGGTAATTCAATTTGGCCAATACAACTTTTAACACGCTGGAACATTATTAAACTAATAAAATTTTGAATGCAATCTTAGACGGTGAAAGATGTTAATTCAAAGTACAAATACGGACAGGGACGTGCCGAACTGCATGACGAAGCGAATCGTTGTTATATAAGGGCTCTAAACA
Source organism: Allacma fusca (assembly GCA_947179485.1). Taxonomy (NCBI): domain Eukaryota; kingdom Metazoa; phylum Arthropoda; class Collembola; order Symphypleona; family Sminthuridae; genus Allacma; species Allacma fusca. The sequence goes on from OX359246.1 coordinate 40,242,330, forward strand.
TTGGCAGTAGCAGTGATACGCGATCTGCCACGCATGAGTTCAAAGTTCTGAAGAATTTTCATGCAAATTTCCAATTTATATTTGCACTCATGTCCAAGAAAGATGACAAAGATCTCCCGCGAATAAATAACGTACAATTTGTTGTTTTGCTTTCGGGATTAACTGACTTTTATAAAGCAGTTGGTACAGGATCAACGAAAGTTCAAAATTCAACATCATATCCATGGGAGTGTGATAAAGCAATTGAAGACATGATAGAAAACTTAAGCATCATGGCGACGTGTTTAGAAGACTGCGAATACAATTATGATAATCCGTTGCTAACGTATTTTAACGACTGCGCCCAGGAACTGCTTCTTTACTATACTTACCATGATTCAGCACTGTTTAGAAATCAAATATTCATTCACAACTTGAGATCCAAATCAGCTGCACAAATGAATCAAGATATGCAATCTACTATACAATGTCAGGCTAAAAAACTAGCATCGTTATGGCGACATTACTGCAATCGCATGCAAATCAAATTGGCTGATATGAGAGAACAAGTATCTTTGCGGTATGGAAAGGAATGCTTCTCCTTAGAATCAATATTACATTCTGTTTGAGAGGCACGAATAATTTCATTTGTAGAGTACTCTACTTTGGCAATACGGTTTGTGTATACAGATGTTACAAATATAGCAAATGTGATGTAAACAAAATTCCAGTGTAAATGTAAATATTTCAGGTGGGGATTTATTGATTCAGCGGAAATGCAGGCCTTAAAACAAGCTTATGATTCATTTGCAACCCACGTAAAAGAGGTTTACGTCACTTCAAGGAGTGCATCAGGGGCATTTATGAGCGAAAAAGACTTGTGGCGCACTATTCGCACATCCGATAACCTTATGCGAATTTCAAATACCACCACTTCAATTGTTATCCATCTTTTGTTAACGGCTTTAGTTAGGAATAAAAGTGAGTGCGTAGCGGAGAGCGTTGGAAGCATTATTAAAGCGCATTTACAAGGGAGAGGATCGCTGGCTCATGATAGTCTAGACCGAGAACTTTTTTTATCATGGAATGGACCACCATCTCACAAAGGATGTCATTGGTTAGTTTGGCAAGCAATCGAAATGCGCTTCCCAGGGGCAGAACCACACTTTTATCGGACATCGCCAATAGCAAGACTCAAACAGTACGAAATTTCAAAAGTTTCAGATCGAAGGCGTGAAATAGTTGGGCGCATACCACCACCATAAGTTAGAACAACTGGAAGGAAAACCATTAAACCCGGTTGCATTTGCAGCCGTAAGCGAGCAGATGGGAAAGGCCGTCCACGTTCGGCTGTTCGCGGGCAACGCATTGTAACTTTGCGGCAACACTTTCCTAAATATCAAATAATTGATTGTCTTATTGTATCGTGTCGCCTAACTATCAACATGATATTAGCTTGTTTGTTCGTTCCATTAATTTTGGAGTAGTACGAGCTTTTTCGTTTCTAAAATTTCCTAATTAGTTCTACTTTTGTCATTTATTAACACCTTGAACTACTAGTTACTTTCTACTTATTGTATTTCTTTCTGATTTTGCCTTAAATTAGTGCACATAATACTTTTCAGTAATAAAATTTAGTAGAAATAAACGTTAAGGCGAATCAGTCAACCAGGTTCAGAGTTACCCGGGTTTTACACAATTTTCTTCCGAATTTGGTTACATTTAGTATACATACTCTACAGTCATACTTAAACAAGCATTGACAATAATTTGCATTCATTTACCTTCGTACACTCACAACTCAACACATAAGTACAGTATACGCATTTCGTTACGGACTTCAGCGTAATATATCAAGTATTCGCGTACTGACACAAAGTGAAACAAAACTAATATCACCTCATTAATCATGCTATGCAACTAATCCTACTAACTAATTTCCTTCATATCTCGCGTCGCTCTCTCTGTCACCGGTTAACCGGTTACACTTCTATTTTTTGTATTAATGCTTAATGGTTGAAAACAATTTTCATGTGGCCATGCATTGGACGGAAAAAGGGAAGTACTTTGGAGGATAGAAGGAAGGCTATTTCTGTTGGGCACATCTGTCTATCGTAATATTTTTTAATGGGAAAAAATAATTATGTAATAAAAAGAATGAAAAATATTTTTTGTTTCAAAACCATTCTTTTATTACACGCTTGTCAATTCATTTTTTGCTTTTAGAACAGCCTTAACTATTTATCTTAATTTTTTGTAATTTTTTGCTGATTATTTGTTTTGGAAATGAATTTCAATAGAAAGTTATAATAACTAAAAATATTAATTTAAAAAAAATAGAATAGGTCAGATCTAAAATAATGATCGCGCGGCAATTGGACGCGACTAAGATGTCTAACCACTGTATTAGAGGTAACACCTCTTTTTGAAAGGCGAGAAACGTAGCTGTCACATGATCAAGATGGTCATTAACAACGCAACCACATTCGACTTGTACTCCAGTTTGAATGTTTCGCGGTAGAGCATAACCCCGTGGGATATTTTAGGCCCGTGCCCGCCCGTGGCTCGTAACGTTTTACCCGTACCCGCCCGGCCCGAAATTAATGTTTATCGAAAAAGCCCGGCCCGGCCCGCAAAATTAAAAAAAGCCCGTAGCCCGCCCGCAAATACCATACTTCTTAAATACTGAAAAACTGTATTTTAAAATATTGTTCTTGACTGTTACATACAGTCGTCAAATTACCTTGTTTATTAAGAAGGCAATACAAAAGCTTATGCTGCTATTTCGGCTTTGGTAAGCACTTCTGGTGGCGTTCTTGAATTTATTACAATGTTAACTTCTGGATTCTTATTACAAATACTTGAACTACTAGCAGGATTCATCTTCTAAACTAAATGGAATTTTCCACAGTCATGAAGAGCGAAATGAAACTTACTAAATAACAAAGGCAGGTATGCAAGAAAACTTTTCTTGCATACCTGCCTTTGTTGGTTAGTTAGTAACAGTCGTACCAACGGGCACGGACCTAAAATATCCCACGGGGTGATGTTCTATCGTAAACCAAGCCTTAGTTTGTTTGAAAGCTAAAATTGCAAACGTCTGAAATTCGTTCCAGTCATTCACAACCGCTGCTCCTGCATTCACAACTAATGGAATTTCTCACGGGCTTTTACGGGCTTTCACGGTCTTTTTTAACCGCGATGAAAAGACCGTACTCGCCCGTAACCCGTCAAACGTAATAATTTTTACCCGTACCCGCTCGAAGCCCGTGCGGGCCGGGCGTTTTGCGGGCTTACCAGTAAATTTTAACCGCCCGAGATGCTCTATTTCGCGGCTATTAAAATACACCACAAACGGGTGGATTGTAGCCAGTTGTGGATACCAATGAGTCGATTTGACTTCGTCTTGAAATACATAAGTATAATTCATTGTATAATCCACACAACAAATAACTGTTGTATCGGCTTCCATTATTTGTCGCTTAATTGAATATATATTCGGCCTGTCGTCTTGCGATGAAATCATGTGCAACTATTTTAGGTACATATACTCTTTCATGCTGCAATTAAAATCAACAATTGGCTCGCTCAGTTTATTTATAGTAGTGCGATCAGCGCTTACCCACTGAAAGAATTCAATAACGTCTTCTTGATTAACAGCTAGAAACATATCAATAACTTCCAATTTAGGGCAGTTGTCGCAGAATCCTAAATAACATTCGGGGGCAGGGTCAACACAAAGCAGTCTTTCTATAACACCAGATGTATACATTTCCTCACGTGATGCTTTTAACACCAATTTAAAATTTTCATTTATGATGCACATACAAGTGTTGTGAAGCCCTCGACGGCCAGGCCAAACACATTGTTTGGGCCGTAGAAGTGAAAACTTCGTTCTTCCAATAGGCAGTAGAGGAAAACGTTTAGTGAATTCTTCGTGTAAGTCCGTCAGCGAGATTTAAATAAGGCGTTTATTACAAGGCTGTGTAGCTCCCTCGTAATTTCTTATCATGACCGTATCCCGGCTACCTGGTAGACTTCTGCTATTTTTATCGTCCAAAATAAAGGCTTGTGACGGCGTCAACGGTGTTATCAGGTAACCTATCGCCACTGTTGCTGAGGTGGAGCTAAACCATGCTCTCTCCTAAGTTCAGATGCTTTTATAGACTCATATGTTGTACATTTGAAAACCTCTTGACCAGCTGGTTGGAACACAAAAACAGGGACACAAGTCAAGTTCAGATATTTCTCTCTTCTGGTTTTCAGGTAGGGAAATCGTAACGCGAGATCTTACAATAATTGTTCACAATGCTGACATTTCCTTGTTGGGGTTAAAATAACTTCTACTTAAAAGCATGGTCCTCTAGCCTATCTGCTATTTGTACTGCGTGGATGTTTCATTGGTAAAAGGGTAAGTTGTTTACATGTATTCACGGGTTGGGCTATTCGAGGCATAGTAATGACTTATAATAATGCATTTATGGGCTTATGATAGTTGTTGGTGCGTCACCAAGAATCAAGTGAAGGGATTTGTTTTGTACTCATATAACCGAAGGAGTGTATTCAGTTCTAAAAGCTGTTCAAAAATGTACTTGCTTATCTGCGTGGTCTCTCAGTATAACTGCTGTAGTTTCTCTTGAAACATGGATTCACATTGCCGGGGATTATACATTGTACGCTAACAGTTACAGACAACATTTATATTGATTTTCATATCAATAGTTTTTTGTGAAAATAATTCACAAATTATTTGGTTTTGATTTTCCAGGCGTGCTTTGGAAATCATTGATGGACTGGCAGTTTTTGTACTGCTGATGAAGGTGCTCAAAACATTCCGGCAGTACTACAAATTTGTTAAGGAGTAAGTAACTAGTTACTATCTTAAAAGTAGTGCTATAAGACTACTATATTTAATCGTCACACATTTCGCACCGGCACGCTGGTCCCACTGATGTTGTTTAAATGACAGGGGTAACAATTACAATCTTGAAGACATGCATACATCTCTAATTTTCAGACTTGGGTGTCCCATATAGTCGGACAATTTAATGATAATTTTACAAAAATGTAACTATAAAGTGTTAAACTATTCGTAGTAGTATTCCCATACTGGTTTTAATTAACAATATAATCAATTAATTTACTTTAATCAACTACAGGGACGTTATCACAATTACATGTTGAAACAGTGTAATACAATTCATCTGTTTTAATTAGCAATTAGGTTTTTGCGTATGGTCCAATAAAAATGAAGCTGTTTGGTGGATGAAATATTCGTATGTAGTAGTATTCTTTGTAGTCGTCAGGATACTTAACGGCTGGTCAATTCTTATATCCAAGACGCTGTACGGATGCCAAGGGATTTTGCCTTCTTTGCTTCCCCAGGCTTGAAGTACTCAGTTAATAAAGTTCTGTTCAATGTTAAATCCTACTAGTAGAAAGCCATGATCAGCAGGGATAATTACTTATAGGTTTGGGATAGACGCTAGAATATGCGTTACTATAATGAGAATTAAGATTTGAAATATTAGAATAATTCAAAAAATATGTCACGATTGAGCGCACTTGGGAACTTCCCACCAAGGCGCTGCCCATGCCCCATGAAGGGTTGTCCAACCTAAATTTTCCAATGTTACATCCCATAAGAAATATTCATTTTCGAAAGTTGATGCTATTTTATATTAATGGCACATTTATGGGATGCCTTCAACATACGTGATTTTAGCTACTTTCTTGACCTTAGATTGACCAATATTGGTCTCAATTAGTTTTTTCGCCTCCGATTGGTCAACATTGGTCGCAGTTATGCTTTTGGTCACATATTTTTCTATACTGGTCAGTTAGTTTTCAGTTAGTCGCCTTATATTGACCAATATGGGTCACAATTGGTTTCTTGCCCTCAGATTGACCAGTATTTACCACAATTGTTCTGTTGACCTCAGACTGACAAATATTGGTCATAATTAGTCTCTTGGACTCAGATAGACAAATATTGGCCACATTTGGTCTCTTGGCTTTAGATTTACAAATATTGGTCACAATCAGTTTCTTGGCCACAGATTGACCAATTTCATTTATTTATTTGATTTCCCTAGTTTGAAACCAAATCGTTTTCAAATTTTTGCAGCCGTGGGCTTTATGCTCATCAAACAAAGTTGGAATAGTATGTGGTTTTTGAATGCAGCAGTTAGTTCAGCAAGCATTTTTAAACATCTTTTATTCCCAAGAATATTTTTTAGCAAAGTTCAGATTGCTGCAAATTTGAAGAAGTTTCATTATTTTGTTTTCTCCCTGTGTCGTGGCAAAAACCTGCGAAATCCGAATTTCCTTCCTTTGTGCATCTTTCTCACTTTTACTTATGTAACTCTTAATTTGGCAATCTTGATCTCTGTTTTCATCCTCAACAGCCCCCTCTTGCAGTAGTGAGAATCTCTCAGGATAACCTATACAAGTTGCTACAAACCGATTGTGACCAGTATTGGTCAATCTGACTCCAAGAGACCGATTGTGGCCAATATTTGTCAATCTGAGGCCAAGAGACCAATTGTGACCTATATTTGTCAGTCTAAGGGCAAGAGACCAATTGTGATAAATACTGGTCAATCTGAGGCGAAGAAACCGATTGTCATCAATATTTGCCAATCTGTGGCCAAAAAAACTAACTGTGACCAATCTGAGGCGACAAAACTAATTGTGACCATTATGGGATTTAAATAACATTGGAAAATTTAGGTTGAACAGGGGGGACCCTTTGCTCAGGAAATAAAATTTAAAACTTTTGTGCGATTTCCAGCGCATACCATGGCGAGATGGCACAAACTTTTGGTCTTGCTTGGACATTGGGCCAGGTTAGTGGTCCCGATCTTTCAATTCTGAATCAAAAAAACTCGATTCAATTCATTTCAATTCTGATTCATCATTTTTCGATTCAATTCAAAAGATGAATTGAATCATTTCATTCAATTCACTTCATGAATGAAATCACGCGAAATGCCTTGAATCGCGATTCAAATGATTCACGTGCATCGTATTTGTTTGCATATCCCGCTAAAAAATGCAGCTAGAAACGCACCACGTTAGAAGACTCGCACGTGTTTCTGATACATTTTTGTTGGAAAAACGGTTAGTCAATTATTTCGTAAACAATAATTTTTATACATTAATTACATCATTTATTATTAATTATTATTACAGCATTTACTAACGGTAGAATTAAGGTCATAATGGGACAATTAATTAGCAGGATATTCAACTCGAATTCGATTATGTTACAGTCAACTCTCGGTAAAAGGGAAGCTCGTGTCATCGGAAAAATTTGTCCCTTATAAACATTATCCCTTATACACAGTGTTGTATTGTGTAAATGGGAATCGGTCTGTAAAACTCAGTGATGCGCCCGTTACGTTACTTTTACCCGGCAAAAACGGAATAACGCCGTTTTTTAACGTAACGGCCTATATTTTGAGCAGGCAATAACGTAACGGTAACGGAACTAGGGTGTGCTAAACATTTATCAGAATAACTATAACGCTTAAGCGTGTGTAAACAGAAAACGATATTGTAACGTAACGCTATCAAATAAATATATGCATGTACATTATTATATACTATAATATTATTATATATATATTATTGGCTTTGCTTGGAGTAACTGGGCGTGCAAATAAACGGGGAATATATTAACAACTTGAGTTGGTTGTGGACACCCTGATCCCTGAGCATCATTTATGTACGTTATTGAAAACATGGTAAATTTCAATAGGAAGTGTTTGACCCTTTATTTTGCTCAATCCACACGCTTTTGCTCACAAAAAAACGATGTATGATCGGCTTATGAATTCAGTTTTGGTTCTAACGAAGTTTCTAGTAGATAAGAACTAACCATGGAGAATACTGCTGGTAGTAAAAGGAGAAAAATGAATTTAAAAAAAGGACAAACGTTGAGATTACCACACCGGGTAGTCGGGATGCGGATCACATTGCAGGTGAATCAAGAACTACACAGAAACTGTAAATTGCCTTTTCGCTACATTTTCTGCATACCAGGTGTCTGGCAACACTAGTTGTTTGACATTTTAGTTTATAACGAGTGAACAATAATAGTAACGACAACGAAAAGTAACGGCTATTTAATATTTTTTAATGGTAACGAAAATTAACGCTGGAGTATTACCGTTGTGTTGTAGTAACGGAACGGTAACGCCGAATTTTTTATACGATATTTAGTAATGTAATGATAATTAACGGCAATTTTAAAACCTATCGTAATAGTGTAACGTAACGTAACGAAACTGTGGATGCGCATCTCTGGTAAAACCCAATCCCTTATATCAAAAAATTCCTTGTAAGGGTATCCCTTATATAGCGAAGGTGACTGTATTGACAATTTTATTGATAGTGCAACTGACTTATATTCTTCCGCTGTTTTATGTAGTCATTATAAAATCCTTCAATAAAATGTTTATGTTACCACCTCTTACTGTCTGAATGATTTGAATCATCATTCGATTCAATTCAGCACGCAGAAATGAATCAAATGGAATCCTGTGAATCGTGAATTGAATCGAATCATTTTACGTCATTCAATTCATAAGCTGAATTGAATCAAACCGAAAATTTTGAATTGAATTGAAAGATTGGGACCACTAGGCCAGGTAAATAAGCTCCCACAAAATATCATTCCGATCCCGATTGGGCATGGGACGGTGGTTACTTGTTATCAAGAAAAAAAGGAATCAGTAACTTCATTTCATCGTTAAAAGCCTAGCCAAGATTTCGGTTGTGAGCAAACATTTGTTTTCATTTTAGCAATTGACGCTTCTATGTACATATACATACTTGTATATTTCTTAGTTCTGGATTTTTATATTCATTGCATGTCCCAGAAGCATGTGACGGGTCAGAGTGGTGTGATGCGATATGATTAGTTTATGCTTCAAATTATGTTACAGATATGAATTTGAACAAACGCCCTTGACTCGTTCACCTAGCGATTGCTTCCAATAATATAAAACTTTCCAAAGAGTACTTACTGTATCAATTTTATTGAAATCAGAAGGTTATAGATTACTGATAATATTTTATGTCTATGCTTAATTACAATGTTTCTTGACATTGAACTACCATGTTCCACATGAAATGTCAAATATTGCTACATTCTCCTGAAGTAACTCTAATGCACAGTATATATAAACCCTTGCTCTAGCTTAGAAAAATTGAATATCTAATCGACGGGCATTGAAAGAGAGAGAAATTCGCAGTCAACTTCAGTAACTTGATTCGAATTTGTAATTCCCAATATACGCTGGGATTTCAATTCGAAAATTAATTATTACAGATAATTACTCTGGAATTTTTTGAAATGGCTGAAACCAAGCCAATTTTGTATTCCTGTCGCACAAGCTCATGTTCCTTCCGAGTCCGTATCGGTTAGATCCTCTAATATTTTTTACACTTTTTCTATGTGCAATAACCGTACATAGTATTTTAAAGATACAATTAATTTAATTCATTCATTCATTACACTCATAAAAATTTGCTTATCCCAATATCTGTTTCATATAATGGAAAGAATTTAGTACTAATAATTTGTAATTTTGCGAAGGAACTAGAATGTAGGTCGAAAATAGAAGATATTCATAGATACACAATTTTAAAATGAAATGTAAAGACAGTAGAGTAGATATTGGCCCTGCCGCATTATTTTTAGAGTTTTAAGAGTTGTAATAATTATATCCTTAGTTTTTCTGCTGATATTAACTTATTTTTCAAATATCTATGTATGTGTGTGTATTTATTTCTAGCACTGGCTCTAAAAAGAATTGACTACGAATATCGTTCTGTGTCTTTATTGACTCATGAGCAGTTTGGAGAGTTCATGAAAATCAACCCCATGGCACAAGTTCCTGCTCTAGTTGTGAATGGGAAGACTCTCTGTCAGTCAGTAAGTTGTATATTATAGAATCAATTAGATGCAAATTATAGATTCCCAGGGTCTTTTATATTCTGTCACTGTTGTTGTGCGTGAAAACGTTTTATTTCCTACTTCCATTGGTTACTCATTTTATTTCTCAAATCAGCGATCAAATGGAAAAACTATTACATAAATAATTATATCACAGTGAATTGTATATTTTTTATGGGGTTGAGAATATCGTACCTAATTCATAAATGGAAGAATGATCGGACAATGTCGGAAAAAATCAAGTGTTAGAACGATAAAGGAACATTATCTTGATTGTGTCAAAAATATTTTCTCATTCATATACCACAATATGTTACTTTATTATTTGCAGAGATGATTTCATAGTGCGTCTCTTTTACAATTATTTGGATACTATTATTATTAGAGCTTCCTTCGGGTTTCCGAAATCCCGAAGTTCCGTGTTCGGAAACGGAACGGAACAATTTCGGAACATTCTTTTTGTTCCGTCATTGAATCGGGACAAAACCGGAACATGAGCACTTGTACCGATGATATTGGGACCGGGACAGTTCACAGCATCGGTACGAAAACTGTCACATAAAATTTATGTCATCGGAAAGCGGAATTGTTCTGTTCCGTTCCGTTCCGATACCGGTACAGTTAATGAAGTGTCCTTACTATTTTAAAATACAGAAAGGAATTATTTATAATCAAATATCAAACTTGAACATAAATATTGTTGTGGAAATATTACAGGTAGTGCAAATTGCATTTCATGTACATGTAATAAAAAATCCCGGGATGCTTCGGAACGGAACGGGTTCGGAACAGAAAAACCAGCATAATCCGGAACGGAACACAAACTGTGACGGAAACAAAAATTTACTTCTTTGTTCCGAACGATTTCATTTAAAATATTCCGATGTCCCGACAGTCGGAACGGAACCGGGAACAATATTATTTGTAGGTTTCGGAACGGAACGGAATTTTCTACGGAACAAAAATGTTGAACACATTGGAAGCTCTAATTATTATTTTATATAATATGTGGGTGACGTCCGTCACACTTTTCTTTACTTAATTATTTGGAGAATGGTACCTATTTTGATAATTATTCATTCGATCTGCATTTGTGTGCATTTCCTTTGCAGTAATTTTTGCAAGTGTCTGAGATTTATTGTTCTCTAATTATTTGTACGCCCAATTTTCTAAATCGAAAGTTTATCGTACAGTCTAAAAATCACTGAAAATATTCATTAAATTTATACTTTAAGCAGCAAATAAGAGCTGTATGTGATCCTTGTCACAGAAACAGAACAATTCTCGTTTTTTAATACATGTCCCCCGGCCATATAAAATCTAAAAAAATAATTATTAACTACTTTACCACAAAGTATATATTACGAATGATTTTCTATGGGCTAAAAAATAAAAAGAGAGAGTTGACTATATACTTATTTTTATTACTTACTTTTGTTTTCCCATTGATATCTACGAATTATATTATAGGTATCAATTCTGGAGTTCTTGGAAGAAAAATATCCGGAAATTCCACTCCTACCCTCAGATCCGTTTGATAGAGCAGTTGTAAGTTGGAAGGAAAATATAATATAATTTAAATATAATCTCTTTAGAATTTCAATTTTGCACGTATTTTTTGAAACCCAGCCATGAACTTCAGATGTCACGTTTTCCACATAATTGATTTTTTAATTAATTTTTTACTTTCTCTGAAATTCTGCAGGTGCGTGAATTAGTAGAATTGGTAAATTCGGGAATTCAACCCCTCACTAATGACAGCCCGGTTGAATATCATTCTTCAGATCCTGCAGGTCAAAGTGCATGGGAGAAACATTGGACTACAAAAGGATTTACTGGTATTTTTAAACACCTTAAGAAAATGTGCTCCATGCATTTGTAACTTATAATAGTTTTAATTCTACTTTATTTTATTATTTACCTTTTGTTTAGCTTTAGAGACCCGGTTGGCTCAGACATCAAGGAAATATTGCTTTGGCAACCAAATAACACTTGTTGATCTTGTTGTTGTGCCACAAGCCGTTAATGCTTTTAAGTATGTACATACTTGTTTCTTTCAATTATTCAGTGCATCCATTATTCAATAACATTTTGTTCTACAATCATTTGCGAAACAACTCACCGTGGGGAGGGCTATTTCCCCCCAGCAATAATCCTAAAAAATATTTGATTTTAATCAGCGCAGTTGATTTCTGTTTAATCTAAGCTTTTTAATTATTTTTCTCGGTATCATTTAATGGACCTTATAATTTTATGAACAGGTTGAATATTGACATGAGCCAGTACCCAATCATTTCTCGCATGTACACAACTCTGATGGAATTGGAAGAATTTAAAACCTCTTCTCCTTCAGAGCAACCCGACTACCCGTCCGAACTTCGCAAATGACAACGCAAAATACTTAAACTGCCCGATTTTATTTGTATTAATTTTTGCTCCAACCGGCAAAGATGTGCAAGAGAATTCACGCAAGTTAAATCTAACTGCAACAATGTTTTGAAAATTACTCTTCAGTAATCATTTACAAAATTTAATTAATTGAATGTCATTGGAGCTCAGAATCGAAATACAGACCAGAATATATGCGTCACTTTGTCGTAAAAATTATTCACTTGCATCTGCATACATTAGGATGGATAGGGGTAGTGCTTGTGTTTTTTATTTAAAATACCACTTCCCGGGATTACGGAATTAGGATTAGTCAGTGTGATTTCTAGTTCAGATATAACAATAAAAAATCGGTTATCATAATTCTAGTGACTCCGACTCAGTGGATACTTTTACATGATTCAAGTGATGCATTCTTGTTCTCAAAAAATATTGTCGTTAGAACTCAAGAAAAACAGTGTATAGAATGCATCTATTTTGTATTGCAATAAAATTAATACATTAGATGAAAGATTGTTAGTTGTTCCAATTGACACGTGTGTTCCTGCTACTTTGGATTTTAGTACACCGGTACCCGGTGTATTAACTTTGATAGTTTGAAATTGTTTGTGGGCATGTGGAAAATTGATTTTAGCTAACGCCTGACTCACCACTCTTTGACGAGACCGTGTTGACACTATTATTAGGGAATGTCGATTGAAAATGCCCTCGCATATATGCCTGCCAAGCTGAATATGCCCAAAATGCCCGCCAACGTGCCATATTTTTGGGCATATTGGCACATTGGGAAAATGCCCTGAATTTGGCATTTTCGGCAGGGCATATTCGGCATTTTGGGCATTTTCAGCCGGGAATACAGTATTCTGCATTTCTGGTAGGTAAAACTCACAATCAGTAATACAATCGAGCCAAAAATGCCACTATTCACTATTAAAATGAAATCCTATTAAAGGCGTACATGGCAATTTGGTTTAAATGTATTACATTTCAAAAGATACTCGCTGTGTGTTATACAGACACTTTATATTGAAATATTGACGAATGCAATTTTGTTGCATTTTGTATAAAGTTAATCAGAAGACTCGAGTGGTAAATACGACATCAGCAAATCCTCCCCATCAGAACTTTGATTTGTATAACTTTCATCCTCTGTAGCAGTTGCTCCGCCTCCAGCGTAAATAAAATTTATCAAATTTTCTGACCAGTGCTTCGAGGTTGGCACAGTTTATTGCATTCCAAAATGTGAGTTTTTTCCAGTAGTAACAATGGTTAGACGTTTTAAAAACTACAACTCCTACAATTGTCTGCTGACCAGATTTATTTAACTGTGTGCTAAAACCGTCCAGTAATCGTTTTTAGTTATAACGATGTGAGCGGGGTAGTGTGCAGTAGTAGCAGCGACCAATAACGCCTGGAAAAGGTAATCGACCCGAAAATGTGAACTGAATATGCCCAAAATGCCGAATATGCCCAGGAATGAAAATGCCCAAAATGCCCGTGCCGAATATGCCCAAAATCTACTTATTTGCCCAAAGTTGAAAATGCCAAAAATGCCCTGGCATTTTGGGCAGGCATGATGCCCAATATGCCATGGCATTTTCAAATCGACAATCCCTAACTATTATCAATAAGTTTCCTCAACAATGAAGTTCCTGCTGTCAAGTTTGTTATTCTGTAGTGTTTTACAAGTGAATTTATCAGCTCAAATGTTCGAAGGGTCACTCGACTCAGAAAATCATTTTTTCAAGCGCTTTACCAACCTTCAATTTAGAACCTTCACCAGCCTATCCCAAAAATCCAGGAGGCGATTTCGGAGTTCCTCCAGCCGTTCCTTCAGGAGCCGATTTTGGTGTTCCACCAGCAGTTTCCAAAAATCGAGGTGTTTTTGGCGTTCCTTATTAGTCGATCCCAAAAATACTGGAAACAATTTTGGAAGAAGCTCAAAACAAATGATGATTTAGGATGATGAATGTGGATGATTTACCTGGTACAGGGCCGGCAATTCCTCAGAACACAGATGGAACCCCGGTTATATCGAAAGAGGAAATTCTGAGGTGTGCACATACTTCAGTAAATACAGGATTACGAGCCCTATAATAATTAATCAACTGCAACGGTGCTGAATCCCCTGTTGCATTTGCCGGGGTGTCTGTTTGTCTGTCATCACTTTAACTGCCGAAACAATGACACCAGGCAATTCATTTTTTTGAAGGGATAAATTAGCTAAAACGTTAGAACCCGATTGTTTTTGAAGGACATCGATTCATTCGTTTGGCCTCAGAAAATTAAATGAGGTCACGTAGAAACACATGCAAATACATATGATCAGAAACCGGGCTGTAAATATTGCGCCGTCTATAAATTGTTGCATTAAATTGCCTTTTATATCTACCGGTAGATGTCGCACGAACTTTCACATGCGTAATTTGAATACTGAGTGCTAGTGTTTTTTTCAAAATTTATGCAATCAATATAATACTAACAGTGCAAACATATGTGCATGTTCGTTCGTAGATGAGTTCATACACAACGGTTTTAATGCGCACCGGTGTGTGTAAACGTTTTACTGACTAATAGTCAGCGCTCACTGGCATATTTATACACATTTTAGGAAATTTATATGGGAAAGTACAGTTACCAGCTTATACTGTTACAACATATTATGGCGCTTTGCCCTTTAGTCGCCATAGTGACAGTACGTAGTGCTGATCACAGGTTTTTAAAGCGTCTGTTAATATTATATTTACAGAAGAACACTTTGCGGAGAAGCAGACCCAAATCTTCGCTACGATGAGAAAGCATAAAGAAATGCTATACTGTAGGACCTCAGAACCAGGCGGTCCTTGCGGAGAAAATATGCGTTTCTATGAAATCAGAGCTGTAAACGGAGCTTGTGATTGCTCTAGGGATTAAGGCGTTCCTTTAGTTCATCATCCAAACACTGATCGGTGCTAATTTGTTTACCGGCAGGTACATACAATCATTCGCATTGTAGCAAGATTGTCAAGTGGTTAAAACGTTTGTCTTTCACTATCCTTGATTTGCATTGTAGGCTCACTTCAGGCCTAGACAGTGGTTATCATTCGACAAAAACAACAATGCTGTTTGTTCTACCGTGTCCTTCTGGAAGTAGAGCCAGTATTTTGGGCAATTACAATCCTGATGTAGACTGGGATTTTTAGTTCTTCCATGAATTCTCGAAATTGCTCCTGTATTTTAAATTATCATGACAATTTTATTCAATTTTGAGCATAGCATTTATTGCAATTATTATATATCGTCGCTGAAGAGGCAAAATGATCTACATGCTATGGTTTTGTACAGCATTTAGATAATTTTGCCCCTTCAACGACGATATAATATTATATATATAATATTTATTAGGTATTTCTTGTGAATGATATGTTAATCTGGTTAAGCTAAATGAACACAAAAACAAATTCCAGTGGTTGAGCTGAAAGAGAGGTTAACTATCGTGTTTATACATGTACCTACATATAAGATATAGACTATTCCATGTTCAGCATAAAAGTGTCCCCTTGTTTACTTGCAAAAGCGGCATCGATAAAGCAAAGTTTTTGAACTAGTTCATAATTACAATAGTTAATTCTGTGATTTGTCAACGCAAGTTGTAATCAGCAAGCAAACAAAAAAATCAATTTTGTAAGACTTCACACCTCCTTCAACATTCCAAAATGCGTTCAGTCCGTCCGGAAATGACCGCAGTAGTTTCTCGGATTCATCAGTTTCATGTCTTCCAGCATACAAATTATTGCTTCATGCAAGTTACTCGATTTGGCGCCGTTGTAGGAAATTTCGGAATTACAAGATACTCGACATTGAATTTCAAGAAGATTCCCAACTGTGAGATCACACTAGTGAAATCAGACCTAGAATTACGAAGCTTAACACTTATAACTAATTAATACTAATAATTCTTAAATAATATTTATGGCTCAAGTATGCAGGCCTGTAATGTAAGTAGCGTGCTAATAAATGGATGAAGTTTCGTAGATACTTTTAGAGCACACTTATTTATTACTGACTTGCTAGCCTCCTAATTACTTACTTTCTTACGTGCTACTTGCTTAACTGCTAAAACTCTAATGTCTTACTTACTAGCTGGCTAAACTTCTAATCCTTAGACTCCTAAACCTGTACTGATGAGTCCCACGAGACACACTCTCAGTTGGGACTCCACTCATTCCCAATCGTCCCAATGCCACATCATCCATACATTAATATAGACATAAGATTATGTATAAATACATATGGGCAGGCTAGCCCGTATACTAATGTTATAAGTTAGTGGGCAACTACAGGACTGTCACCTGACATCTTCCCCGGGTGGGGGGTATTGTGCGTCCCCGCACAATGGAAAGCTGGGAGGAGAAAGTAGAGTGCGCACATAGACCACATGGTCATAAGTAAATATAAGGCTATTTTGATTACAAAATATAAGTGGGGGGCCAACGGGCAATATAATTAATATAAAGAACAAAATCAAAGGCTAATGCCAACAGGCCTACACGTATAATGCATAAACAGACATCACTACATATAAGTACTGCCGACACTTACATAAATCAATTTCACAAACAAATCACACACCAATCATCAAGGCATCAAATAATTACAGCAGCCATACTAATAAAAACATGGGCACATAGCATATAAATTAATTAGCATAGGGAAAGGCACCCGGGAGACGAAAGAAGTGAACCTCATTATGTCCTCTAGGATAGAAAGGGCATCGTGCACTGGTATGGCGAACGACATTCTCACGGCACTTAAAGCAGCCGGCATGGTCCCGAAGATAATGCGGCCCCAAACAAGCACGATCATCAGAGGTCACAAATCCATACACTGGCAGAGTAAATTCCATGACGTCGGCAGGGCTACGTGGAACCCAGCCCAAAAGAGCGTGACGAGCGTCATGCGTGCGGGACCTTTGATTGTGAAGCCCTTTCGGCGGATTTCAGCCGTAAATTCGTGTTGAAGGTGTCGAATGGCTGGAACAGTACCCGTTATTCGGATCTGACGACAAGTGGTGCCGAATTGTTTTGGATCCAAAATTATCACGCACTCATAGCGATTTCCCATCAGAGTGGCTGCGTGTTCTCGACCCCCTGGGAGAGCAAAAAAGTCATCTAAGACATAATGAGGAAAGAAAAAGGAAGTGTAAACCTCATTGGAAGGCGTAGCCGAAACCCAAGTTGGGAAAGCTGGTCCTTGATTTGCGGGGAAGCATCCCCATTTACGCCGTTGGTCAGGATGGACGTTCGCGACGTCTTTAGGAGCTCCTTTAATATAGGAGGTCGGAGCCGTGGAAACCAACGCAGGGGAGCCAGCAGTCCAAGAAGGTTCTTGAACGCCCGGAGCAGGAGAGACTTCTCGAGCAGCAGAGGCATAATTAATAGAGCCACTCGATGAATCCGAATAGTGATCCCGAATCGCCAGTAAATATCTTCGGATCAGAATACATAGCTCCCGTTCACGGCCGATCCCATCAGCCGATGGAAGTTGATCCACTAAAGTACGTATTTGATTACTCCAAGAAATAGGATCACCCTCCTCAAAGGTTGTAACAATCATGAGGCCAGGTCGCTCTATCAGAAAGGCATCAATCATTTCCCCCAAGGTGCGTGAAGTCACAGTAACAGAGTCCTCCAATTCGGCCTCAGCAGAAGTCACCAAGTGGCGGGCCAAGTCGGTCATTGTCCGAATCTCCTCAATCACGCGACCGGCCTGATTGTTAGAGAATGCCATTCTGAAAAAAGAAAAACAAATTAGAATCAGGATCATATTTATATAATTAACCCTGGAGACACACAAATCAAGATTGTAATGGTCCGTAAATAAATAAAGGCACGAACACAACAAAAGGAGAGCCACACAAGCGTTGAGAATTGGTGCTTGAATGAACAAGCGTGACGAGTGTGAGGTAAGTACTTAAGGGATAAACTAAACAGTCCTGCCGTAATAACGGGGCAGTATTTAGAATGTCTATGGTACAGTGTATAGAGCTGCTCAGCAAAGCCGAAATAACCGATATTTATTAGGTAAGTTAAGGTAAGGTAATGTAATAATTCCCAAAGTTTATATGGGAAGGATGTGGAGTAATTTAAAGTTAAGAAGTAATGGAGGAGTGCAGCAAGGAATTATTCATGGGACTTCATATGAGTCACCAACAAATCCAATGTCGGAGTGGACATAGAACAGAGCTCACACCGAGCCTCAGTATTGACACTGTGGATACAAAGGGAGGGGGTGGGAGGAAAATTCAAAGAACGGGGTTTGGTGTAGAACGGGACTCGTAGAAGATGGAGTCGCTTCTTAAATTGTGAGAGCAGCGATTGATGGACATTAACTTTGTCATCATAAAATAGCTCCCACACCAAATTCAAAATATCAGAGCTACATGACTCCCACGTAAATTCTAGACGCTCTTCAAAATTAAACATTCGGTCCTGACCAATTAGCCGACGCATATGTGCAGATAGTGCTGCTAGAACAGTGAAGTGGAATTTGCGGGAATAATTATCATTAACGCAAATAATAACTTCCGGGGGAATGGGGGCAAAGAACGATCGGAAATTAGTGAGTTGAGTCCACGGGTTCAAAAGACAAATGGTTTTGTAGTCGGACCCGGAGGAGTCAGTAGATGTATCTTCGGAGGAGGGGAGGGAGAGAAGGGCTAGATTCTGATGAAGAGGTTGTTCGGCTGAAAGTTTGGTTGAGAGCAACACGCCTTCTGCTTGAGCAATTATTTGTTGTAATTGCTCCAGTCGATCCTCTAAATCGATCCGAACCGCTGTGTTTGGTTGACTAGGTTGGTCACAAGCTGTAGAAGTGTGTTCTTGACTGGCACACGTAAAGCAAAACATTATAGGCAAGGAGGCAATTCGCATAGTCAACACTTGATGAAGCTTCTTGAAACGTTCCCATCCTGAAGGAGGGGAGTAATTACGGAGATCGTCCAGATCCAAAATTAATTGGAAATCCTCATAGTCCTCAGAAATGGGGGTGTCGGTACGTGTATCAAAGACGGACACGTTAAGGGAGTGATGGGAATCAGTATTGGTGAGGGCGAGGAAATATTGAAACCACTCAGCCCTATAATTTGCCAGGACAAATTCGGAGGGGAGGAGTTTAATTCGTTGCTCCTGAACCTCATTGAAGTATGCCAGGTACCACTTGTTGGATTCGGTTTCTTTTGAAGGTTCTTGAACCGAAAGATGATCTTCCATCCTCTCAAACCGGTCCGAAAGATTGGTGCGGATATGCCTATTTGCCAAACGGGCAGGCAGTACACGGGCCCCCTTATGAAGAAGCTGTTGAGCCATGGAAAAACTGCACGGCGGAAAAAGCGGGTAATGTTTATAATTCTTAACAATTATTTTACCATAAATTTAAACGAAGTCCTGTATTCTAGTACGCCTTAACAATATACGTCAATAATATTATTGTTTTCTAGAGAATCGTGAGGAGGACTATTAAATTATGGAACTTACATGTCCGTGCCTGTTGCAACGTGTAAAAGTGTCAAGTATAGGATCCAGAAGAGCAGTCCGAAGGGAACCACGAGAAGCAGTCTCAGCTTAATTGGAGAGAGAAAATGGAGTCAGCCACGCGAACGAGGATCAGAGTTGGAATGATTCCAAAGTGGCTATGAGAGCTTAAAGGTAAGGTTTTATTTTATCTATGTAAATTTTTGGGAAGGAATGACTGGTGAGGAATTTTAGTTTAGAGACCAGAATAGATTATTGAAGGTGGATTATTAGGAGTGAAAAAAAAATGTAAATTGTTAGGTCTGTGACAGGCAAAAATATTTTTCCTGCTTTAGCTAGCTTGGGTAGGAACAGTTAGGCAAATACATTATTTGATTATCTTGGAAGGTTATTAATAAATTCCTATTAGAGTCTTAGGAGTAGGTAATCTAATTATGGTACTAACCCACTTTCATCTCTCCCAACAGTTTTAACAGGTCCGCCTCACGCAGTTCGGGACTGATAATTGGAAGGAAATTATGAAGAATTCCTTACCAAAGAGAAATCACCATAAATGAAAGGAAGGATGACCCTGGTCTAAAAGACACTTGCGTGGGGTCATATATGTACATCCTATACGTGTGTCTATAGTATAATCTATAGACTTCGTAGAAGTGTAATTGTTTGTGTATATGTATGTGTATGTGTCTTTTTAGGTGTAAAGTGCACGTTCTGTCTGACTGAACAGGTGCATTCAAAATACATCAGGGACTAATAATAAGTACTCAGTTACTTTAAATAAAAGAATTCCCCATTATTCAAAATTACGTATTATGTTTGTGTGAATGTAAGTAGGATTTTCATAGAAAATCCATAAATGTGGTCGGCCTGTGCCCCTATAATAAATTACATTTAGAATAATTTTATAAATTATTTAGTATTTACACATTCACTTTGTGTCAAAAATTAGGGATATTAATAGGATCAATTTAGGACAAGTAAGGAATAAATCTGGGAATATTCCTAATTTGCATAAAGCTCAAAATAATTCACACCCCTGACATTCCCAAAATTTAAATGAAAACTCCCTAAAACTCTCCACACTGTGTTCAAATGACACACTGGAGCAATGTCCCAAAGAGAATATTCAAAATAATAATATTTAAGTGGGCTCCCATTTTTAATGAAGCGTGCCCGTGCATTAATTATTATTTAACTGGGACCAATAATCCTGTCATATTTATATGAATGAAAACTTTTTCAAAATTAGCATATAAAATGACAAAAAGACACCAAACCATAGAGCAGTCCCAGCTCATTTTTTACGAATATCTGGAGACTGAAAGAGATCTGTTTTTGTCCTTTGGCGTCCACTGCGCCGGACTTTGGGAGATCTTACGTCCGCAGCCTGAGGACTTCCTTTAGTTTCGATGAGCCACGGCCTTGGCCGCTGGGCGAGCTAAAATAGGATTTAATTCTAGCTCTGGAATAGAACTCCTATTGCTCTTACAGGAGCCCGTAGATGATTTGCTGGAGCCGGAAGTTTTCGGAACCATCTTAGAGGTAAGGGGGTTGTACAAAGCTTTCGGAAAGTCCTCATGAGACCCTTTGACAACTGCCCGTTTCGAATCCGGACTAGCAGAGGTGACGGGTTTGACCTCTGGTGGCGGAGTTTCTGCGATAGTTTGAGGGGCATTTTTAACAAATGCGGAGCCGACCTTAGGAGCTCCTCTGAATATATGTGATGAGTCTGAGGTAGATTTTGAAGTGATAACGGGTATGCCCGTTCTTCCCCCGGGGTTGGGGTGTTGTTGCCCCGCAACAATGGAAGGGTCGATAGGACCGTCTGTTGGCACGGACCTAGGAGAAATAAAGAGAGTATTAGTTCCGCACGGTGGTGTATGTTTAATGACATGTGAAACCGCAGGAGGGGACTTCAATAGTGAAGAGGCTCCCTTCAGAGTACCCTTAATTTGGGGCAATGGAGGACTACGAAGGTTGACTGAGGAGTCTATGACCGTTTCCAGTTTAGTGTTACTACTAACCGGAATGGATTGTGAGGGAGACGAACCCGTGGTCTGTTTAGTGACCTCCGGAGAGGGCGGAGCCATAGCTCCCGTAGGCAAAAATGCCGGGGCACTTATATTTAATGGGTGTAAGTGACTATAGGGGCGTGATACAATATGTTTACTGGATTTAGTAACCACATCGGCGTAAGA
Organism: Allacma fusca; assembly: GCA_947179485.1. Taxonomy (NCBI): domain Eukaryota; kingdom Metazoa; phylum Arthropoda; class Collembola; order Symphypleona; family Sminthuridae; genus Allacma; species Allacma fusca. The sequence continues at coordinate 40,264,370 of OX359246.1, forward strand.
GACACCCGGAATTCGGAGAGAACTATCGGACGGAAATTTACGGGCAAGTGGGACATTATTACCGACGTTGCTATTGAAGATGGTACGTCCACCCTGATTCAAACGCTTATGCATCGTTTGAGAGGAAGTACCCTCTACTATTGGCGGAGATACTCGTAAGCGTTTACGGGTAACGGAGGTAAGTTTAGACAACTGGACTGAGTCCTTACAGCTCGATAAACGATTGGGTGTCTGGGTATTAGTAGATGGCAAAGAGGAAGGCCCAGTATCAGACGGCTCGTAAGTACGGCGGTATGGGGTCCAGTCCATTTGTTAAGACGGAGACGCATGGGGCTGAGTAGAGGCAAAAATTTTAGGAACGGATATAGAATCTGATGGACTATGTCTATCCACGGGACTCTTAGCCGTGTCCGGAAGTATCGGAGACGTAGGTGAATGTGTTGAGGCTACTGGTGGGCACCCGTCTGTCACATTATGTTAATCATGAGCAGAGGAATGAAACAGTGGCTCAACAAATTCGTCGGAATCAGGGCGGTCAAAGGACTGAGACATGGTTTCAGAACCCTGAGCCGAAGTAAATAAATCAACCGTAGAATTCTGGGCCCGATCAGGAGAATGGACGGGAGAGTCAACAGTTGTGCCACTTTGACTAAATTCCGATGAACCAACCGTCTGTAACAGTTCCTCTGGAATAGGCAAAACTTGAGGCTTTTGGGCTAAAATAACGTCAGGGATTACCGGGCCAGTCGGAACACTGTTGTAGTCAATGCTAGCTGGATGTGGATAATCCTCTGTAGAAATAGAATTAAATGTATCAAGCAAATTAGTACAAATCTGGTTCGAAAATTCGGGACTATCAGATTGAGAAAACATCTCCGTTTGAGAATTCGACGGGGACGTTAATTCAGAAGGCTGAGCCGGAGATTCAGATTTTGAATTAGTTTTAGGGAGGACAGTGACAGTAACTTTATCCTCCTGTCTCGACGGTGGCAAAAATGGATTAACTAATGAAGTATGTAGGGCAGTAGACCGAGGATTACTTACATCTGTAGTGTCCATTACCTGAGGGCTGGGAGGACATACATTAATGATTGGGACTTGACCTTGAGTGACATTAAGAGTCAGTTTAGGGTTGCAAGCACACGGGGTGGGAATTGAACCCCCCGAGTCAAAAGGAAATGTAGTTGGAATTAATGAACAACGTGATTCAGCCTGATCTCGAGCCGCCGGAGTGGGGGGCATGACTAATAGTGGAGACAGTACAGAGGACAATCCCTGATTATTGGACGGAGATAAAGTGGGAGAGTGAGCTATTCGAACCCGGCTCACTATCGAGTGGTCAGTCGGAGACATGAAGGTATTTAAGGGTTCAACTGTAGTTACTGGAAAAGGAGGAACAGAAAATTTTTGTTCCGGCAAAGGAGTTGACTGTTCCGTATAATTGGCAACACTACCCGAAGTAGATACATTTGGTAATTTCGGAGGAGACAAAATCGAAGGATCCTGAAGCTCAGAATCGGAGCGAACAGAAATATAGGTAGATTCATCAAATAAAGTCGGAAGTGTATTAGGACTGAGAGGGGAAACAATTGTGTCACCTCCTGTCGTACTAGATATGGAGACAAAATTGGGAGCTGATTGGGAGTTAACTACACAGTCAGGTCCGTCCAAATGAGGATGCGGATATATAGGGATGCGATTAAGTTCTAGCACCGACTCACTATCGCAATTTTCCTGTACAGCTGTGTCAGAGCGGGCTTTGGACCGGGTCACCACGGGAGATCGAGTTACCTCTCGCGCAGTAGTTCTAGGAGGACAGTACTCGTCATTCGGTACGTGAATAGAAGTTTTTCGAGAGCGAGTACTCGGAACTGTGGGTACAGATCTGTGATCTGGATTAGAAATCACAGGCTGAGATGGAACTACAACATTATGTTGTTTAAACGGAGCGGAAAATTCCCTTGAATTAAGAAATGGGATTAGATCCCAAAAATCAGGCTCAACTGAGGTCTGATTGTGAATGGGCGGAATGGCGCTTGAAGCCGCCGCGGCTACACGAGATCGAGATCTAGTGATTATAGGAGATCTCGGTGAGGTTAAATACATGGTATGAGGTGGGTGATAGAGTTCATGAGAAGATTCAGAGCCATCATCACGTGGTGGATTAGGATTAGTATGAGTGAGCTCATCCAGCGGAGGAGCTTGAGAAACGTCCAATATTTGGCTTCTAGCTCGGACACTCGGGACGTATAAACGAAGTCGAGTGACCCACGGAGAGTGCTGGTCATCCTCGGAATCGACGGAGGATCCAAATGGTACAATAATAGGACGGCGAGGAGGAAGAAGCGGAGGACTATCACGGTCTCGATGCTCCGGGCGCATTTCCTGTAGAGAATTATGATTAGCATAGTCATTTAAGATTTTATGAACAAAAACATCCGCATATTCATTCTGCCATGCTACAGGGGGCCTATATAATTTCATATTGTGAGAATGGACGCGGAGAATTCGGTGTTTAGCACGTTTAGTCCCGCGATATTCCACAATGAAGGAGGTACGACCACGGGCTTCGATTATTTGATACGGGCCTATCCAGTAAAGCTGGAGACCACGGCGCACCTTGTCAGAGAGCCAAACTAAATCCCCGACTTTAAAAATATTAGGAACTCGGTTTTTGTTAAATTTCTGAGCCCGAAATTCCTGTGCTTTCGTAGTGTTTAGGTTAGCTTGTATAACACGAGCCCGACGTTCCTCCTGTTGATCGGCAGGATCTTGATGTGGTTCCATTGAGATAACCGGAGTCAACAGATCCAATTTCGTCTTGGGCGGGACTGCATACACTAAACTGAAAGGTGTATATTTAGTCATGGCATGTACATGCATATTATGATTTCTACATGCCTTCCCTAGCAACTCATCCCAGTTATCACGGCTTGCGGACACATATTTGCGTATGTAACGCTTAATTTCCGCATTATTGCGTTCCACATTACCGTTCGAGGCGGGATGATTGGGCATTATCCGTATGTGTTTGACACCGTGGCGTTCCAAAAATTGGACAAATTCGGAACCTGTAAAATGGGGCCCATTGTCTGTGACAATGAACGGGACAACTCCAATTTGTTCAAAAATTAGTTTTTTCAACAATCTACAAGCATCATGCGCAGTATTCGTGGGGGATGCTGCTGCCCATGCGAAACGGCTAGTATGGTCAATGGCCACAAAGATGTACCTATTCCCTGACTTGGAAATTGGATCAATAGGTCCGACATAATCTATGGCAATTCTAGTGAATACCTCATCCGGGGGAGGCACCACGAGCATGTGTCCAGGAGGCTTCGTAGTTGAAGGATTTCCAGTCTGACATGTTGGACATCCCTGAATATATTTTAAAATGTCGGATCTCATTTGCTTCCAATAATAGCGGCGGTAGAGCTTGGAGTATGTCTTGTATATTCCAGCGTGTCCACCATCCAGACCATCGTTGTGAGCTAATTTGAGAATTGATCCTCGCAGTGTAGGCGGAACCACGAGCTTATACGGCTCAGATGATCGTTTATCTATATGGAACAATAATCCTTGAATAAGAGCATACTGGTTAGAAAATCTGTTTCCATCAACATTATCCGGAGTACCATTTAAAATTAAATCATTAATAATACTTAGAATTGAAGAATCTTTTCGTTGATGCTTAGTAAATTCTTCGACATTACCACCCAAAACAACCTGAAATATGGGTTCATCCTCTACGAGTACCTGAATGGGTAACTGTGGTACCGGTATTTGAAGAGAACGAAGTGGATACCGGGACAGGCAGTCTACATGTGGGATTTGCTTACCCGGTACATGGACTACCTCCTTCTCCTGTTGGGCCAGCTTTAGTTGCCAACGTGCAAATCGGGAGTGAGGGTCTTTCATTGTACACAATGAAGTCAGAGCTGCGTTGTCAGTCCTGACCTGGATGCGACGCCCATAAATGTACGGCCTAAAAACTTCAAAGGCATAAACAATAGCGAGGCACTCTTTTTCGGGGTTCGAATAATTCAACTCAGAACCTTTAAAAAAGCGAGACGCATAGGCTATAGGACGCCAAACTTTACCATCGCGAGACTGCTCGCAGGCACCACCAAGACGATAGCCACTGGCGTCAGTGACCAAACGGATAGAAGCGGACGGGTCAAAGAAGTCCAAGACCGGAGCCGTTATCATAGCTTCTTTCAGTTGTTGGAATGTTTCTTCTTCAACCTCGCCCCACACGAAAGGCACATCCTTTTTAGATAAATGATGCAACGGGCGAGCCTTTCCAGCAAAGTCCTTGATGAAGGTCCTATAATAATTGCAAAACCCTAAAAATGATTGTACTTCTTTTAAACATTTAGGGCTCGGGAATGTGCGTACAGCTTCGATTTTAGCAGGGTCCGGGCCTGTTCCCTTAGAGCTTACTACGTGTCCTAAAAAGTGTAATTGGTTAAAGCCAAAGTAACATTTAGAGACTTTAAAGGTTAAATTGAAGTATTGGGCCCGAGCTAGAACCATGTCCAACCGGACCAACAGAGTGTCAAAATCTTCAGCAAAAATTAACAGATCATCTATATATACTAAAGCAACGGTATACTTTAAATTTCCCAAGACTGTGTCCATCATAGTCTGATATTCCGCGGGTGAGTTTTTGTAACCGAAAGGTAAACGGTTATAACAAAATTTACCCCGCGGAGTAGAAAAGGCAGTTTTCAACTTACTGTCCTCGGATAGGCGCATCTGGAGGAATCCCTGGAGGGCGTCAAGTGTGATAAACCATTTTGCGCCGGCCAGGTGATCCAGGCAGTCGTCCACGCGAGGGATGGGGTAAGTATTTTGCTCCACCTGGTCGTTGAGTTGTCGTAGATCGACACAGACCCGGTGCTGGAGGTTTCCCTGGTCATCCATCTTTTTAGGGACGACTATAACAGGGGAGTTATAAGGAGAGACGCAAGGTTCAATCACGCCCAGTCTCAGATTGCGTTCCACGTGTTCTTCCAGGACCTGCTTTTCGAGTGGTGCTAACCTGTAAGAATACTTGTGGAAAGGTTTATGATCACCTGTATCAATAACTACAGGAGGGTAGTTGACTACTCCTAGTTCTTCATCACTTCTTGCAAAATTATTAGCGTACTTATTTATAATATTTAGAATTCCTTTTATTTGCGGTTCCTTTATATTCGGACCCAATTTTACTTCGTCCTTTGTAAAGCGCTGCCTCGGTTTATTTACCTGTAAGACTTGGGCTGTAGGACAAAAATTATTATTGAGTTCCGTATTTGGAGCAAATTGAGAATCAATTAAATATTCCTGATAATCACTAAATCTAATTGCTGGTGACTGAATATCACTAAATGTAGTCTGACATGATTGATCAGACAAGATTGAGGGTTGACTGTGTACCTCTAGGGACTCCTTAACGGAGTCCCTAGAGGGTTCGAGATTGTCGATTGTGGGACGAAGTATCTTAGACTCCTCCCTGGATAACTTACGAGCAAGAGAGGCGTAAAGCGTCTTGCGACGGCGAGCATGATCGTCCGGATGCTCTTCCGGGTCTCGGGATGATTCGAGAGAATCCGTGAATGGAGCGTCTAAATCCCGAGTACTCCAATCACTGTCAGTGTCGACCCACATGTTCTCTGAATCGTAGTGGCCAACTTTGTCCTCGCAGGCGGTCCAATTGGGACCGTAGTACTCGATCAAATCAGCGTGGACGTTCAAGTGAAGACCAAACCTGCGGTGAAAATTAAGACCTAATAAAACTAAAGTGTCCATTTCTTCGATAATGGCAAAACGGTAGTTATGACCCAGATGTTCGGCACGATTTGTGTAGAAATACAGTATTGCAGACCTACAAAACGAACCTGTTTGAGTTTTACAAATTGTAGTAAAAGTCTGTGGATCGTGGTTAATAATTTTAATTGATTGAGGGCAATATTTTGTTAAGTAAGAGGCAGTAGCAGCTGCCATCGTTGAGATCATCGATCCCGTGTCTACAGTGGCTCTCAATGTGAGACGGTGACCTGCGAGACGTAACGGGTAAACAATGTCCTTACGGGTCTACGTGAGTTGACATAGACGGAGGACCTCTTGTATCATTACAGACTCCGATGAGACTGATTCATCAGCATCGTTAATGGTGGATCTGGAAGCGTCCGCATGTAAAGGGGATCCGCAGTCAGGAATTGCCCGCAATACCATACGTTTACGGGGCTTTAGATAGTATTTATTAATTAAGTTTCGAGTTTTAGAACCCGCATTACAATCAACCTGTGGAAGAGATCGGGGAATCTCATCCTTAAATCGAGCCTTCTTTTTAGCCCGAGCAGGAGGCGGAATTATCGGCGGGTCGGGAGGTTCATCCGGCATGTCAATAATCACATCCCTGCAAACAGATGGGCAAATAGATGGCACAAATAGGTTAGGATTATAAAGCTTATTTGAATGAGAGAAAGTTGAGAATTGTCGGACAATTGGGACCGACGTAGTTGAACAAGAGTTGCGGGCCTCCAGTTTTGATTTGGAATAGGGTGCCGGCATACTCGTTGTTGTGGAGAACGTTGAATGAGGCAAGTTGGTCTGGTCGTCCCCGAACGCCAGACCTAACAGTTTCCCGGATTGACGGGAACGTCAGGATGTCCTTGTGGGTGTGACCCAGGGGCTGGACCAGTGTATTGCTGTTGTTGCGGAGCATTACGGTACCCACGGTCATTCCAAGGAGGACGTGGTCCTGTATTCTGCTGTTGAGGAGCCGAAGAGTATTGAGCTCTCGGGCCCTGAGGATAATACGATTGTTGTTGATTCTGGTAATGAGACTGTTGTTGTCCCTGATAATTATCCGGACGTGGATAGTTACGAGGTGCTTGGTAATTGGGTAAATTGTGTGAGTTTCCGCCTGGAGGTGGATTGTTCCACTGCTGGGACGGAGGAGGACCGTCGTCAAACTGCATGAGATCTTGTGAGTTCGGAAAATATTGTTGACCATTATTATTGGGTACATTCCAATTTGGATTCTGACGTGAAGGTTGTTGCTGTTGCTGAAACTGGGAGGGAGGACGAAGCTGTTGCTGACCTGCGACAAACCCATTAGCACCTGGCACAAAATTATTCACATTATTATTATTATTATTTCTGTTGACTCTACCGTTACGTGTTTCCATCATTGAAATGAGCCGGGAAGTGTTTCCAGCATCCAAGTCCCTCTGGAGGTCACGACATTGCTTCCAGTGGTGATTATTGCGGTTGCAATAGTCACAGACCTGGGTGGTATTCGCTCTTACTGAGTTGTCGACCATCTGTGGGGCCTGAGACACGGAGGATATCGTAGGACGTGTCCGAGCACTCGGATTCATCTCAGGATCCCGGAGGAGACCGCAGATATTTTTCACAAATTCTTGGAGAGTTCTGGAGGGAGTTATTGCAAGTGACTCCATACGGGAAGGCAATTTACCACGGGCCCGCTCAATAATGTCCGCATCCGGCATACGCGGGTTGACATCCAGGCAAAGGTGCTTTAATTCAGCAACGAAGGACTCTGCTGTCATGCCAGGGGAATAACGAAAGCCATCCAAAGCAGCCTGCTTCTCCGGTTGAACAATAGCGTGATCGAATCGGTCAATGAGACTAGTGGCTACAAAATCCCATATGTCACGGGCGGGCCTACCAAGTTCCTCAAAGAGTCGTATCCGCGGAAATTCTGAACGGAACCACTCTTGTACCGCCTTGTCCGGAGACTTCTGAAAAAATTTACGTAAATTAAGTACCACAGATTCGGGACTTGGAAAACATGTCCTTGGAGTAGTGGTTAACATGACGGACGAAGGCCCGAGGATCCTCATCGCTGTAGTACTGTTCGACCTCAGCACGGAAACGGTCCAGTCTACGGTACTTCTCATCAGAAGATTTCGGAGTCATGGGAAGAGTAAAAGCAATGGGGAGATTAGGGGCGGGCACACTGGCAGACGCCATAATAGACGATTGTTGAGGAGGTTGTAGAGGTGGAAGTGGTGGATCTGGAGAAGCACCGAATAAATCTCAAGCCGATGGGTCCGATGGAGCCCAGCCACCAGCATTGTGAGCATGAGGTAGATCCATATCTGAATTATCGAGATACTATAAAAGCAGACAAATAGGCACAAGTTAAACAAATCACGGGTAAGATAATTATTCGACCCTGAATTACGGCCACGTTGATAATTTGGATGCTTAAAAAGAACCCAAAAATTAATCCTGATCGGAGATTACACGGGTCAGCGAAATCTAATCAGCAGGACCTTGAAGGAACAAAAGCCAGTGTATCTGGATATGATGAGTTCACAGGTGGTCAAGGTGAAATTTTTTGGATCGTCCGTGGGTATGTACTTACTCCAGGATCAAATGGACAACGGCGTGGTTAGATGATAACGGGCCGGACAAGATGAGCGGACCGAATAGGAATTGTAACGGCTAAACTTTTTAGACGTACCAAAGACTCACAAAAATATGAAATAACTTCACCAAATAAGTATTTTTAGAGTACACAATTATATGGGGAACCCAAATGCAGGACTGAAAATTTCATCGAATGAGAGCGGAACGGAAGGAAATGCACAAATACAGTGGCAAAAACTACCTCAATAATAAATCAAGTCACAGGAGAAAGGATGAAAAATTGGGACAGAAGGTATAAATGACCCCAATGTAATCAAAACGCACTTACACAATTACGGGGGACTGAATATATTTTCAGGGAATTAATCACAAGAACACTCAATAATGATATATAAAATGATGTAAAGATAATCTTACCGGATCCGATGTGGATGTTGTGTTTCAACACAGGGAAGTTCCAGGCAGTATTCAAGACGGACAGGGCCACTCCTTAAAAAGGGTTGAGTAGCGAAGACAATATTATAACTTATTTTTATAATTAAATTACGCTTGGCAGTGAGATTGGGAGAAGGAACCGCACCTCCACCAGATATGTGAGATCACACTAGTGAAATCAGACCTAGAATTACGAAGCTTAACACTTATAACTAATTAATACTAATAATTCTTAAATAATATTTATGGCTCAAGTATGCAGGCCTGTAATGTAAGTAGCGTGCTAATAAATGGATGAAGTTTCGTAGATACTTTTAGAGCACACTTATTTATTACTGACTTGCTAGCCTCCTAATTACTTACTTTCTTACGTGCTACTTGCTTAACTGCTAAAACTCTAATGTCTTACTTACTAGCTGGCTAAACTTCTAATCCTTAGACTCCTAAACCTGTACTGATGAGTCCCACGAGACACACTCTCAGTTGGGACTCCACTCATTCCCAATCATCCCAATGCCACATCATCCATACATTAATATAGACATAAGATTATGTATAAATACATATGGGCAGGCTAGCCCGTATACTAATGTTATAAGTTAGTGGGCAACTACAGGACTGTCACCTGACACAAGTGCTCAAACGGATTTGAATCAGTTGTGTTTCCTTCCATGTAATTCTCAATTCCCGAAAAAGCGAATTCTGTTGTCTGGGTTCGCGACCAATATTGACCAAACTGAGGGGGAAAAACTAATTGTGACCAACATTGGTCAATCTGAGGCCAAAAAACTAACCGCGACCTATATTGATCAATATGAGGTCAAAAAACTAATTGTGACCAATATTAACCAATATGAGGCCAAAAAACTAATTGTGACTAATATTGGTCAATCTAAGGTCAAGAAAGTAGTTAGAATCACGTATAATTAAGGCATGCCATAAATGTGCCATTAATATAAATTAGCATCGACTTTCGAAAATGAATATTTCTTATGGGATTTAACATTGGAAAATTTAGGTTTATTACGTACTGCATCCCACTGCGTTTTTAATGCAAAAATATTTGAATGGAATGTGTTGAAATATATTTCAATTGGTTTTTGAAGACATTAGGAGACAACAAATTTTGATCTTAGAAAGCGAGGCAAATATAAAAATAATGAATATGAACATTCACTATACACCATAGATGGGCGTTTTTTAATCCCTCGCCCTCACCTCACGAGGTATGTAAAAAAATCTTGTCGCACTCGCTCTCACCCGTAACCCTCACGGCACTTCGCGCTAGAACTCGCACTCAGACTCATGAGGGCCTAATCTAAATCATAAGGACTCTCCCTCGGCCTCATGAGTCCATAAGTACGGCTTAACTGCCAGTGCATTGCAATCTTCCTATCACGGACCCGTGACGGTCTACTCTTAACAACAAGCACTCACTCTCGCCCCTCGAGTCTGAGGGCGAGTAGAAACGTCGCTTATCTTGAAGGTTTAGGCCATGGCGAGTGCAATAGACTTAACTGCTAACCTCGTGAGGTGAGAACTAGGTATAACTAATTACCCACCAATGGCGTGAGGAGTGCGAAAAGTCCCATCACGTGAAACCTTGTCCTGATCCGTGGAAAAGTTGAGCAGTGAATTATTTGTCCCGCGTCGTCAAACAATTGTCAAATAGTTGTCCCGTCTCGTCAAAAAGTTGCCCAGTAAATTATTTGTCCCTTGAAAAATGTATTCCATTTGGTTTCGTAGCCTCAAATAGTTATCCCATCCAGTCCAGTCCCTTAGTTGAGTATCACCCAGTTAAGACCTTCAAACATTCACTTAATTCTTGAGACCTTTAGCTAATTCTTCTGAACTTTAGCTAATTCTTCTGAACTTTAGCTAATTCTTCTGAACTTTAGCTAATTCTTCTGAACTTTAGCTAATTCTTCTGAACTTTAGCTAATTCTTCTGAACTTTAGCTAATTCTTCTGAACTTTAGCTAATTCTTCTGAACTTTAGCTAATTCTTCTGAACTTTAGCTAATTCTTCTGAACTTTAGCTAATTCTTCTGAACTTTAGCTAATTCTTCTGAACTTTAGCTAATTCTTCTGAACTTTAGCTAATTCTTCTGAACTTTAGCTAATTCTTCTGAACTTTAGCTAATTCTTCTGAACTTTAGCTAATTCTTCTGAACTTTAGCTAATTATTAAGATCTTGAACTAATTCCGCAGGCTCGTTTATGGAAAAAGGTATAGCAAAGAGGAAATGTGAGAATTATCTCGCGGGATTTAATACTGCTGTTCGAACTTCGTGAGGGCTAGCTTGTAGTACTCACCCTCGCCCTCGTTTTAGTACGTACATTTTGCTATGCCTCGCCTTCATTTGCTGAGGGCCTTCTTTTATGATGGGAACTCGCCCTCATCCCTCAAAAATTGAGGGCGAGGGATGAGGGCGAGGGAAGAACTCATACCTCGTGAGAGTGCCCATCAATGCTATACACTGAAAGATAAACACTCGAAAATTGTCCGTGTGTTTACTGATTTAAATTGATAAGACGTTCATAATCAAGAGGTTCAACTACAAAGAAAGAAACATTCTTAAAATAACAATGGAATAAAAACAGTTGGTGAGAGACCAGGGCAATGCGATGAGTAGAGATACAGTATTGGTACAAAGTACAAATAACCATTATTTTAATGAAAATAAGCAAAGAAACAACGTGTTTTATGACTGCATCTGTCCTGTTCCCACGTTTGTCATGATTACATCGAATATAATTTTATCATCTTTACATGTAAACAGACAACCCCGCCCCGGTAAACTATCCAGGTATTTTTTCCAATCATCCAAACCCATTATGTAAGTCTATCCAAACGTTCCTGTTAATATATTACTTTGCACGCACTCACAATCAGCACTCCAGAATAGTATAAACACATTTACGAGAGAATACACACTCGATCTAATCTATTGTAGTTCTAGTACCTAGAGTGAAAATGGTTGACAGTGAATTTACTCCGGGAGGAAATGAAATTGCTGCCGAAATATGGCCGATTTTATTCTGGTCGAAATTATTGGGGAATTGTCCCATTGTCACACCAGACGTAACTAACATTAAATCCCCTGCAGAAATTCACACAGCGGAAGGAAATGAAAATTGTCAATACCGATTTTACCCTAAAATTTCCCTAACCGCAGCTTTAAACGCTGTTCTGATCTCATGCTTCACATTATTTTCAGCATTATTCATCATCAATGTGGTATTTCAACATCCATTCTTGATCCACTCGTAAGTATAGAACAAACACACGGCACTCGAATAAAATCCTTTCAATTATTATTTTATTGTCTAATTTTGTATTTCTTAATCAAATGGGCTTAACATTCCAGGATGGTAAATTATGGAGAGTTCCCTAAATTTGCTGAGCCTAGAAATGGAACCTTGAGCAGCTTTTATAGTGAAACCCAAATTGTCTTCATGAAGACTGTGATTTCACTCTTAGTTCATGGATTCCACCAGATTTATCAAATTGTTCAAATTGTATTCGCTTGGGCATGTGTAGTGGAGCTTGCGGAGTTTTTGAATAGCTGGAACTATTACTCCAGCGAATTCAATAACATATTTGGACATTTAAGTATGAGCGTTGAAAAATGCGTCTTGCCAGGAATCCGGATTTTTCGAAGGAGATTGTTACTTTATTATGTGGCGATTCCCACATTTCTGCTGACACCTATGTTTGTCTTCATTGGTTTTACTGTTCAAGGCTGGGGCGGCCTCTGTATTCTATCAATTGCTATTCAGCTAGTCCCTCGAGCTTTACTAGAGGATTCCAAATGCCTCATTACTTACAAGGCCCTGCAACAAGCCTTTTCAGGGGTATTAATTTCTAATATTAATTTTAGTCGTACAACCAAATTAGCTGATTAGTATAATTATTTGTAATTGCGCTCTGTAGGGAAAAAATCTTTTATTTATCCAGACTTCTATTTATACGTGTATAGATTCGTCAAGGGATAGAATTAACTACGAAGAAAAATACTGCGTTGCAACCCTGTACCGTGAAAGCCTGGAAAAATTTAATAGAATTTACAAGACTTCAATGTCAACGAGCGGGCAAAATGCAGAGTTCCCTCCAACTCTTGGTACTTTGTCTTACTGTTTTAACCATCACAGTATTTGTTTTCACTCTTTTTGTCCAAAAAGCTTTGGACCCAGTTCAACAAAATACAATGTTTCTAATACTTTGTGTTGGCTTCTCTGCCAAACTGATTGGGAGGCTGTACTTTAAAATTGTCCTGGCTGAGACCATTACTACAGAGGTATCCACTCTAATATATATACATATATAAAAAAGCTAGATTTAATTTATGCCTCTAAGCGACTATTAAAACCCAAGTAGTGTTTACTGTTTGTTTCAAATAATTACAGGAACAAAATATTTGCAATGCTTTATCCAAGTTGAACATGGGATTCGAGACTTCAGATATTCTTTTGTACTTGCAGGTTTGATACTATATATTATCCAATCACATGAAATTTATAAAGCTCTTTAATGAGCTTCTGTGAATACTTTTAAATAGAATTAATGCCATTTAATTTTACGCAACTTTATGTCCTCAATTATTTTCGTAGGTACAACAAATTCTAAACCTTCTGCAGCAGTCCCCCATTAGTATCTCTTATAGTGGATATGCCGTGCTAAAGAAATCTCTCTTGCTTGGAGTAAGTGGCTCATTAGCTATAAGTTTGTTTTTAATTTATTAATTGCATAATTTAATATTTGGTATGATAATTCAACGGGTTCCCTTTGTAACACAGGTGATCAGTCAAGTGATGACATATCTTATTGTTCTTATGCAACTGAACAGTAGCTTGAGCTAATATGGGTGTCACTCCGAACGCCTTGGCTAAATGTAAATTTTGTTTGTAAAGCATGGTGTGAAATCATTATGAGCGTCTAATAAAGTTTACTGCATGTGGTAGCCACACGAAAATTTTATCGCTATTGTTTGACTTGTAAGAAATATTTATTTTGCATTCCGATGAAATTATATTTGAAACGTGTCATAGTTTTTTATTGTTTTAATGCATACATTTGAATATTTCCGGGTAATGTGTCTGCATAGACAAATAAAGTGACGGATCAAGTCGATTACTAGGGCACAAAATAACTTCAAATAGAACGGTAACATGAACAGATAGACTGTCCTGGTTAGTTATATTTTGAGAACTTTGCTGGACTCAAAGGTATACTGCATGACCTTAACATAGTGAAATGAATTCTGAAAATACAAGAAGAAATCCTATTGGACACGAATTGTGGCTGATTTTAAGATGGCTTAAACTTTTAGGCAATTCCCCAATCGAGCCGCCTTTCTCGGGAATTTCAAACCAGGAAACTAAAAATATGTTCAAAAATAATCAAATAAATCATCCCTGCAACAATTTTGAATACCGGACTTACACTAGAGTTTCCATTGGCGCAATCTTCAATATCATTTTAAATGGATTTTTTATATTTTTTTCTGTTTCATTCATTCTGGAAAGTTTGTTTCAGCTGCACGTACTTACCTTGAGGTAAAGACGATTTTATTAACAATAATATAAACAAAAACTAAATACGAGTTATGTGGGTCCACCGTATTTTAATTGTTTTTTCTAGGTACAACTATAGCTTGAAGTTTGTTTCATCTAAGGAAAGTAATTCTAGCAGTTATAGTGATTCCCAAATTAAGTTAGTTTCAATAGCAGCAAAAGTTTTGTCTAGTGGATTTTTGCAAAGTTTTCAAATCTACGAAATTTGGTTTGCCTGGACAACTGCAGGAGAATTAGTGAATTTTTTAAATTGTTGGGCGTTTTTTGCAAAGCAATTTGATCAATGTTTCCGTGAAATAAATATTACAGTTCAATCAGCATTTATTCCGAATTTACGTAAAGTCCGGAGGAAGTTATTTATATTTTTGGGAGTAATTCCTGTTTTTACACTTCTGCCATTTTATTTAATTGTAAACCAAGCCTCACAACGTTTGACGTACATATCACTGGTGTCCGTTGGGCTGCAACTTATTCCCAGAAGATTCCTCGAAGAGGGAAAGATTTATATGATGTTTGCCATCTTACAGGAGTCTTATGCTCAGGTAAAATTTTACACACTAGAGACTATTTATGAAGAATTTGAAATATAATAATTTTAGAATTATTCTATTTCTTTTCTTTCTAGATCGGATATGGAATTACAACCTGGGCTCAGAGGGGAGCTAAAATTGATGCTGCAGTAGTTCAATTTTGGAAACGCTTGATTATCTTTATCCGGGCCCAATGTAATCTTGTTAGCAAAATTCATTCAGGACTTGAGCTGGTTCTAAGTTTTTATTCAATGGTGGGCGTAACAGTCTTAGTTTTTATCCTCATCAATTACACCGCCCTTGAATCAAACGGGCGAAATTTGGGTTTCCTCAGTCTTTCAGCTTGTTTCACAATTGCATTACTACTGCGACTGTATGCTAAATGTTCGATGGCTGAAGAAATCACTGTACAAGTAAGTAATCCTTAGCTACAATCGTACGATAATAATATTTATTATTCTCCGTAAATTTATTTGTTGTAATCTTTGTTACTGGGAAATGGCGATTTTTTAATGCAGGAACAAAAAGTAAGCAATCTATTGTGCAATTTGAGTGCCGAGAGAGACTCCTGTGACGTACCGTTGCAACTGCAGGTTTGAAATATACCTACACTTATGTGTTTAATAATCTCTCAGCCTGTCATAGTGCCGTCTCTACCCTCAAGTTTTATTAATTAATAATTTTGTTTCTTAACTTAAATGACAAGTTCCAACAAATCTACAGCCTACTCCAGCAATCACCAATTACTATAAATATGGGTAGTTATGGAACTTTGAACAAAAGGCTGGTGCTCACAGTAAGCATAGCTGCATGTTTCAATAATCCTTCCATATTTTACCACTCAATTTTAATAAGGTTTGTGTATTTGATCATACAGGTGTTTGGCCAAGTTGTGACGTATCTTATTGTCCTTTTGCAACTTAATAGCAGCATGAGAAACATTGAAAACTAGTCTTCAGCATTGCTCATTAATTTAAATAATTCTAAAAATATAAAATCCAGTGAAATCGCTAGTTATTCTAGTAATCACGTATGTGTATGTGTGTAACTTCTCAAAGTTCCGAGGTGAAAAAGGTTTTATCAGAATGGATTTTGATCTTTGCTTGTCACCTGGATGCTGTGAATCAAAGACCGAGATTTATAAATAGTGGGCATGACCAGCATGGTTACATTTGATTAAAAACCTTTTGTAGATTAAAAGCTGCAGGCACTAATAAACAACCTTGTTGGTTCTGCTACTTCTGTATTATTAATTCAAATAAGAAATGACATCACTACAAAAAAAATTAAATACTTTTCAATACAGTAGTTCATGGGTAATTCATGTTTAAAAAATGTATAGACCATTTAAAATACTGTATTTTGTACTCACGGTTTGTGGTTTTTATTATTTTGAACAAAACCCAGTAGTAAACAAAAGTACATTCCATTTATCACCAATCAGCGCATTAGTACATACCAATAGGTCTTGCATTATAAACATCTTGCCTTAGTTAAGTTATTTAAGGGGCAAGCCGGTTTCTGGAAATGAATTCCGTGTCCTGTTTGATTTAGCAATTTTAGCTTCTTTTTTTAAAAATTGTCCAGGCGAGAGAATTTACTTCAGTTCATGTGTTTTACTGTCCTGTAGGTTTGAATTAGAACACTGAATCCAGCTAATGTGTAAAATAAATGACGAGCACAAAGGTATTACACAAAGATAATTCCCCTAACTTAAACATTTCGTATATATATTGCAGAATAGGAAGTATGATTATTTATGTCTAGACGATTCTAGTATATCTAAAGTTTTAGTTTTATCATAGTATTTGAACGAGTCATCATTTATATCTAAGGCTGTGATCAAATACATATTCATGACTGTAATAAACCTCAAATGTAATTTAAGTACAGTGGATAATTATTCGTGGAGATAGGGAAGTCTGTAAAACCGATTAATAGGGTATCCCTGGCTGTCTAATAAGCATTCTGTATGAATATTTCAAGCATCTATATCTGACAGAATTATTACACAAGTGGAGAGAAAACTGATTCGTAGAGGAAAAAGGTGCTGACATTACAGTATTAAGTGACTACAAATAATCTCACATTACGATTCATCTCACAAGTCTATAAATGAGTTCATTTACAACTAATTGCAGTGAATATCTCTCCACATTAAGATATCCAGCACTAGCGCATAATCAGTTGATATTGCGATACAACAATATTTATAAAGCATGAATGGATACAGGAACTGTTTGCTTAATAGCAATGATTAATATATTCATGGCAAAACATTGAATGGCTGAAGATCGTGAGCACAGTGATTGCAATAATGAAAAAGGTACTTTACGAAACAGAGGATGACTATAAATGCAACCTAAAACTGAAACTTATGATTTCTGCACACTTAAGGATTTTTGTAATACACGTTTCATTATTGCTTTCGTTTTTCGTTAAGAATAAATAATGTTAAAATGTGATAGTAATTTGTTACTATGAAGTAAATTTGTCAGATAAAATTCCCATTTAGTCTTTGAGGGCTAAACTACTTGAATCGTGCAATTAAAAAACTTTTATTCACAATACTACAATTGCAAGTTGTTGGAAACATTTTGTCTTTAAAACAAGCTACATTGTAGCCAAAGTGATTACTACACGAGAAACCCTAATTTTAGTAGACAGGTACATAGTCAAGTTCATATCTTTGAACGACATTAAGGTTCCTCAACGGATGGGATATATCCGCATATCCGCGGATAGGATAAATTTCGGATAGGATAATTAATGATTTTATCCTATCCGCATTTATCCGCTCGGATCGGATAGGCACATTCTATCCGTTCAAGTAATGCTTATAGGATAGGATACATATGCAAAATTATCCGCACGGATACGATAACAGAATCTTCAGTTTCGGATAATCCGTCGGATAACTGCGGTTATCCGCGGATAGTTCCATCTGCCATCTGTTGCTTAAAGGCCCAAACAATTTTGATTGTAAACTTACAATTAGAATGAAGTTAATGAGGAGAAAACGATGAAAATACGATTTTCTATTTAAACAAGTACAACAGAGTGCAATGTATTGCTACTTAAAGTTACCCATCTAAATCATTTCCTGTAAGCTCAACTAATTGTAAGGAAATTAACTGTCAATACAATATTATCAAATCCAAACTTGAGTGTTAAAATATCGACCAACAAATCATCTGAATTAGGATAAGAATTACGATTCGCAGTTGGTGTTCCCAAGTGAAATGTACAATTATCCATTGTAAATAGATAATTGTACATTTCATGTTACTATCGGGCACAGGAGTAGCCCAGCACTGAATGTACTCAACTACCATCGTTGAGGAATGGCTTCGAAGCCCAGTGCCCCTGTGTCGCGGAGGTGAGAGAAAGAGAGAGATAGATGTTGGGTTCTGTGGGATGTACTGCTAGTTAGCATGCACCCAACGCTCACTTCAACGTGAGTGGACTTACTGAGCGATCGGGATAGCGGTGTCTCTGTCATAGCTAGACAGTGCACCCTCAGTTCGTCGTGGGATATTATCTCCTTCTATGTTACCTTGCTCTCTCTCCTCCATAGATTAAGCAAATTAGGTTAAGATTAAACGGGCTGCGTCCCAACCCATATTACCATACAATGTAAAACTGAATGTAAGATTGTTATAGTCTGTGTACTGAAAGACAATAAAGGTTGCTTGCTTTTTTTTACATTTCATGTTACTAAGAGAAGAATGAATATTTTAGTCGAATAAGTGGTAACTAAGTGTTCTATGTAATCCTTTATTGACTCCATATAAACTGGAGTGTTTTTACGAGTTTGTATTTTTTAAAATATTTTTTTATGAATTTTAGTATGCAAGAATCACTTCAGAATTAGAACAGTATATCGCGGATGACATCGGATATCTGCGGATAGTATCGGATATGGTGTCGCAATTATCCGTCGGATAAGGATACGAATTATATCCGATCCGAAATTTTCGGATAGGATTCGGTTAACAAGAAATTTACATCCGAAATTAGCGGATAGGATAGGATTAGCTTTTAATTTATCCGAGAATTTCCGGATAGGATACGGATAGGATACGTCATTTATCCTATCCGTGAGGAACCTTAAACGACATGTGTATGGGATTCCTTGAGCAAAGATGTTTGGGTATAGTGATTTAGTTAACCCGTAATTTTTTGTGGACTTTACTCATTGTCGGTTTTCTTCTCTTTTTAAATATGTAATTACTATGGGGTTTATATCCTCATAATGGGAATAAAATCTAATACTTGATGTATTGAGCATTAGCGTTTGATTGTACATTAAAATGCATGTGCGACGTGCTAGAAGTAATACTTCATCAATATACTTATTCACAGTCAGTTTTTTGAAATATCTATAGTATATCATAATTAATCTATTGAGATTGCTTTAATTCATCCATAATACACGCGAAGAATCGTAAATATAGATAGCAAGGCGTGCCACGGCTAGATTTTACAATCCCGGCCGTTTCCACTTTTCCACCTTTTTTCCACTTTTCCACCCTTTTCCACCTTTTTCCATTTTTTCCCACTTTTTCCACCTTTTTCCACCCTAAATTTCGAAATTCCCGCCGCACACTCGCCGTATATTTCGGCCAAATTAATGGCCAAAGGTCACAACTTACTTGATACTACGGATAGGTAAATAACTAAATTGTAAATAATAAGGATACTGATGGTGGCTTGACATCCCTTCGAAATCTTATTACTTTCAATTTGTACTAGGTTAGGTTAAGAATGGAAAAGATTGATCACATCCAGGTTAAAATTTTGATTGATAACACCACTCGCCATTTTTATACTTTTACACAGGTCCGGACTCCTTTAACCATTAACCCTAAAGCTGCCAGATCTCGAAAGAAAAAGTGGAAAAAAATGGAAAAAGTGGAAAAAGGTGGAAAAAGTGGAAAAGGGTGGAAAAAGTGGAAAAAGTGGAAAAAGTGGGAAAAAAGGTGGAAAGGTGGAAACGGCCGGGATTGTAAAATCTAGCCGCGTGCCACTGATTATAAACGAGTCGGAAGTAAAGAATTTATGTATGTATATGTGATTTGTCAAGGCACATCTTGATGCGCATATCGTCTATGTCTTTTAAAAACATCTGATTAGTTCTGCACTGAAGACATTACTTATCTTTTAAGCGAATGTGATAAGTAAGGTCACAACGTTGCGTACTACGAAATCAACAAAGTTTGGTGTAGAGGCACGCTCAAGCCTATGAAAATTGCCAACCTTAATTCCCAAGCTAGGAATACTCTGGAGCTGCTTTTCTAAAAGGTGATTGGCATTTCTTTTACGAAGCATTTTCAGTAATTCTGCCTTCACGGTTTCCATCATTCCAGGTATCCTAAATGCATGATCAAAGACAATCGTAAAGGCTACAAATTGATCCACACCTAACATGCAATTCACAAATGAATCTAATGGGAGTTCATAATGCATGAGAATGGCAAAACAGAGTCCTGTGATGGAACCAGTAATACAGGCACATTTGAAGTTGAAAATAAAGTTGGAGAAATTATGGTTGAAGAGTGAGATCAACAGAAACAGATGGTGACAGGTCTGTTGAGGAAAGCATAACTCTCGAGCCATTTTGTTACTTCCAACAGCGTATCTACAGGAAGTGTTACTGAAATGTATAAATTCTCTGGTAATTATACAATCATCGGCATTACAAAACATATTAAAAATGCAGGTTTATTTTACCTAACTAGATTCTCGTTCATCTTCTTTACAGATGAATAGACCTTCTCAAAAAAAGAAAGCATCATGAAGTACGCAAATGCAAATTGAGCTATAGATGCCACGACCAGGTAAGCCTCAACAAAGCCAAAGATTAAATAAGTGTAGGTATTTTTGAATGGGCCCAAAAGTGAGTACAAGTAAAATACTTTATCCGGTCCTACAAAGTACACCGTGGTCCAACTGATCACAATTTGGAACACCATTACTGGGATGAAATTGGTAAGCAGTTCCTGAAGTGAATACTTTGAGAATGCTAATATTCTTCGATGTGTTTGCTCTAAAATCAAACAAATAATAATTATGTGTCTAAATATTCCTTAATCTTGAAAATTGTTTAGCAGAAGACCAAATAGTAACCACTGGAACAAATAATAACCTTTTTCATCGAAAAGTTCATTAAAAATGGCAGCAGTGATATCCGGCCAGAGAATGAATCCTGTGTAAGCCCAGGACCAATTTGTGGTCATCCAAGCAACCAAAATGATATGAAATGGTATATTCCGGAAGACAAAATATTCGGGGAAAACCAGAGATTGCACCATACGACCAATGAGAAAGATACAGTGAAACACGAGAATAAAGTATATGTACATCCATAGATTTTTCTTTTTACCATCAACTAGCTTTATTTGCCCTGAGCTAGTATTTATTTCCACTGGAATAAGGTGAAATTGGCAGAGAATTTTAATAAAAGCCAAAGTGAGTTTCGCTTCTGTCTTTGTTAACATTTTTAAGAAATTTTACTGGCGATATACAATTTAATTATACGTAAGCAAAGCTGAAGATTTCAGGGAAAAGGGTAAACTGTTAATCATGTAGAAAGTTTTGGGGAAGCACTTAATGATGCAATCATTTTTGGCGATTTTTTTTATTATGTTCTGCAAATAAACACAATAATAGAGCACTGACTTGACTGGAATAGTTTTGGTTTACTCGGACTGCTAATTTGTAATGATTTAATTTATATTAATATATTTGAAATATGAAATACAATTACTGGACAATTAGTGTATCTAACTAACTTGTTAAACTTTCCGTAAAATAAACTACTTTGAATACTTGGTTAAAAATAGGAAAGGAAATATATAGTTTAGTATTATTAACGTTACTCTAATTTGTATCGCTGTCGCATGGAAGTCCACTGCGGTCAAAAACTCCGAATTTAATCCACATGGGATATATCCTCAATGTCAGTTCAAAGGAGTTAGAGAAAACTACAATGTCAACATCAACATTGCCAATGCATAGATATGTGTCGTTTATACGTAACTTTTAACGCTCACAATACAACCGTAAACATACCTTTCATTAATTTTTTACTCACTGCAGGAACAGAGCTGTTTTCAAGTCCATGTCTGTCTTGGCTCATTCAAGTCAAGTCCCAAGTCCAAGTCATGTTCGTGCAAACGAAAATTTTGACTTGAAATTTCAAGTAGAGGGTCAATTCCGTAACGAAATTTGAACACGAACTCATGTTCAAGTCTATTCAAGTCCATGTTCTTCTAAAAGACTTGATAACCAAGTCTATTTCATGTTCAAGTTAAACGACATGACGTGACTTGAGAAATGACTTGACTTCTCAAGTTCAATTCCCATGTCTAAACGAGCAGTTGACGTTTACTCACGTGATGCAAATTCCTACAGAAATCGCACTCCCTACCGTTACTGTCGTGGCAGTGATGGTTTCACATGTTTTAAATCTTACCCAACCTGAGAAACATTGACTAAGATTCGCAGGAACCATCAAGGAGCCCTAAACCTTCGAGAAAGCGTTTGTTATTAGACGTTTGTCTGTCGTTAAAAGTGTAGTGTTAGGATTGACAAAAATTAATGGACAATTTAAGTGTCTTCTACTTCTACTATAGTTTTAATGGAATGCTTGTTTTCAATGGGAACCGGTCTTTTAACCCAAAAGAGACTATCAAGAATGATGGATGAAACTATTCAGCTGTGCATGAAAATAGTTAGATGCATGGCTAAGATTAAAATCCCATTTGCAGCATTTTGATCAAGTTTGAGCTGAAGCTGTCGCTAAAAAAGTTTTAGGAGAGACGGATGACTGAATTGCATAATATTTTTTAATACTCGTTGATATATTTAAACGTTATTTGGTACTTTAGTCATTTAATGATTAATAACATGATTAAATACAACTTGATTGACTTGAAGTCCCATGATCATGTCATGATCAAGTCACGTCTCAAGTCATGATCAAGTCACGTCATTTGAAACCACACATTCCAAGTCCTATTCATGTCCAAGTCATGTAATAAATGACGTGAAGGGATCTGATTTGAAAATTCATGTTCAAGTCTCAAGTCAAAATATCAAGTCCGGGTTGAAAATATTTTTGGACGTGATATTCAATTCCAAGTCAAGTCCATGGTCGGGTCAGCGTAAAGACATGACTTGAAAACAGCTCTGTGCAGGAAAGTCAGCGAAATAATTACTCGTATGGAAATCTACTTAAACACGCTCTACTCCCTTAATTGATTATTAGTAATTAATTACATACTGAAATGTTAAGGACAACGAATGGCCGAGAGAACCGTCCAAGATAAGCCCAATAGATATTGAAATTGTTACCCAAGCAATTATAGCAACATGTATCGTTAGGTTGAACGGTTCATCTTGTAATCGTATACTTATCGTATCCATATTTAGGAATATGTATATTTTGATTGGGTGTATTTTAGTGGCCGTATTTATAGATCTCATTTCATATTCAAGTTTCTGCACCCAGAAGGTGTTTGAAATTTGGACCAGCATGACTACTGGGTGCTCAATAACCTTTGGGCATGTATGTAGGTTTTCCAAGTTTAAATAATAGTACTACACAGTAGACAATTATTTGTAGAGAATTTTATTCTGATTAGGGAAAAAAATAATCCAAAGCGATATGTCAACAATTTACAGAAATTATCACCAGAAAACAAAAAAACTTCAAACATCAATTTAGTAAGAAGTTTGGCCTCCATCATCTTTCCGAAGGACGTCCAGTGAAATGACCGCAGCAATTTCTCGAATTCATCAGTTTCATGTTTTATTTTTCCAGCGTATTAATTATTCCTACGTACAAGTTGCTCGTTTTACGTCATTGTGGCAAAATTTCTTAATTGGAAGATCCTCAACGGGGAATTTCGAGAATGCTCCGGAATGCTCACACGGATTTAAATCAGGGCTATTTCCAGGTAATTCTGAATTCCCGAAAAAGACAATTCTGTTTTCTAGCAGAAGTTTCTGGATCGTTTTTGTTTAAATGCGGAGGTGTGAAAATGACTTCGTTCGATCGTTCTGCATTTATGAACTAATTGCTTTGAAAAAAAATCTATAGATCTGCCATCAAATTCTGAACAAAATACTACCTTCCATAACTGTAAAACATCATGGGATCTTGGAGAACCTATAGTTGCGCAAATGTTATTGAGCACCCTGTATATTGACAAACTCGGTTACTGCATCCGTTTTTTTACATTTTAGTTGACTACTTAAACCTTATCATGAGGGTACTACTAAAGGTATCTGAGAGTATTTACGAGTTTGCGTAGGTTTGTCATATTTAATGAATGCTGGAAATTTACAATACTAAGGTTCAAGGGAAACATGACTAGATTAAACAAGTTTGTTTGCACCCTCCAGTTGTAGTAAATGTTAATAAGGGAACAATATTCACCAAAAAAGATCTGAGACAGTCAATGTTTGTGAGTTCATATCGTCACTGAAGAGGAAAATGGTCAAAATGTTTTACGAAGGTATCAACAGGGATAAACAGTTGTGTATTACATACTACATAGCTGTATTTAAACCAAGGATGTCTTAGAATCATGATTATTGTTTCATTGAGGGTTTCGAAAACTCCTAAATTCTTGTATGAAATTATGAGAATCAGCGAACTGTAAACTTAATAAACTTTATTTCATTTTGTACTCAATAAAATCAACAAGGTTGCTTATTCTAGCATAAACTGTAATCCAGCTTGCTCACACTCCCGAGGTCCCCAGGAAACAGCTCTAGCCAAGTATGGGCCATCGTCACCGTGACAAACTAATGGGCCACGGCTGTCACTAGATTAAAAAGTCTACTACTTACATACTAGCACTGAATCAATAAATTAAAACTCTCATTTCCTACTTTTGACGTTTACATGTCATGGCCCTTTACCTCCAGTCATTTGTGCACAAATCATGGTTTCATCAATTTTACTTTTGCCTTTCTATATTGTCTGGCATTTCAGTTCACTGCCAGAAGGACGTGCGACCGATTTACCATGTTTGTACATTCTGAATTATCGTTTGCTCGAACAAATGTATTACCGACTCTTACCAAATCAACGGTTACACAATTTTGCACTACTGGATCTGAATTAGCTTAAACCAGCCGAACAGACTGAACTCATTCGTTTTACTAGGTAACTATGTACAGGAAAAACTCGATATAACGGGTGGCTCTGCAACGGATATTTAGTTACACCCGACAGGTTTATTGGTCCCGGCAAGGCTCCCATATAACCAATGCTACAAATATTGCATACAACGGACATTTGTATACCGGAAAGTTAGTCACAACGGACACACTTTGAAGCCCTTTGGAAACATTTTGCATGCATTTAACGGATTTTAAGCGGAAAATTATTACAAAATAGTCTATTAGCTCCCTTTAACATGTAATCGTTAGCAAAGGCAACTCAAACGTTTATTACTCATATATGTATGTAGCAAGAATGGTCATGCTGGGACAGCATCATTGCACATACATTTTGGTTGAATGAATAAGAACTCTTGAACAGTTGCATGTTTCATCTAATTAGTTTCGATTTGTCTCGAAATTTGTTTACAGAGCTAAAAGGTCTGAAAAATCAAACCTGGAGTTTAAATGTAGGATAGAAGGCAAGTATTATTTTTGAAATTCAAAGTAGTAACTCTCAAACTCAAGTATGCAAAGATCGTGCTCTATCATCATCTAGAGTGAATGATATTTGAACGAAATTGTTTAAGTGATCATCTAAAAATGGATCCAAATGATAAAAGCCCAGCAACCAATAACTATGGTTTTGCGTGTCCATAAGTCATTATTCTACTTCTATATTTAATCAATTCAATGTTTCTACAGTTGAATAATTATTATATTATTAGTCTGGCGTGTCCATGTTGTATTTCGACGAAATTAAGTTAACATTCCTAATCAGCCTTGTTTGCCATTTCGGAAATTATATAACGGATAAAATCCGTTATTTGCATACAACCGAAATTTTTTATAGCGGACAAATATTACCGGTCCCCTGGGAATCCGTTATATCATGTTTTCCCTGTGTATGGTTTGGGCAGCATAAGTAACTACTACAATGTCACTTCACTGCTTTAGTTGAAAACACCAATGATTTAACCAATTAAAATGTTGTTTATAATCAATTTCTGTGCTGAGATATACGGATTGATTGAAAGGCAGCTTTAATATTAAATTTTATTGCCTGGTGTATTTTGAGTGTACATACAAGCGGCAAAGCTTCACAATAAGGGAGTAAGATTTAAAAGTGACGAGTAGTACTGTACATTAAGAGTATCTCAGTACTTTGTCCATAAAATATCCACTATGAATTATTTTAAACGAAACTTATTACGAAATGGTCAAATAAAGCTTTTCATAGCTGATTAGAATTTCAATTTTCGAGTTTCTTTGGGTACAGTTATATGTATGTGTCGAAAAGTTTTAAATAGAGAGTGATGAGAGTAAGCGATGGAGAGTGGTTTGAAGACAAAATATCTCATTGTAAAAAAATTGTAGGAGAAATTTAGTAGACCGGGTTTTTAGCGGGTTCGGGCTCGATAAAATATAAGGAGGCCAAAATGAGTTGGGGAAAATCAATACAATTTAATCAGTTGGTGGTCACAGGGAGGGCAATTAAATGTTTTTACTCTTCCGGGTTTGGGCCGAAAGTTAAACCCGAATCCCTTTTCTAACTTGGACGAATGAAAATGAATCCTCATCAAAATCGCTATAAATTTCGCAGGTTTAATTTCTCTCAACCTTGCTCCCTTTTTGACAGCTCATGGCGGCAGCTCGTAACGCATGCACTTATGAGGTAGCTCCCTGATAGGCCCATTGTATTTTCTCCAAATCAATTGAAATCAATAACTGGTAAATCCAAAATCAGTGAAAATTTTAGACTATGCTTGTTTCTGGGAACTCAAAAATTTACCCAGATAAATGAAACAAATTTTAGAATATCTGGAAAACAAAACCTGAAATTTTGTTTCCAACTGTCCCTGTTTTTGCAAAGCATAACAGTTATAAAACAAATTGCCTGAACATTTTCAAAGGCCATCCTTGTGCCGTTGCAATAAGTTCGAATTACTTAATGACGTTTGTCCTGCAGTTATTATGCGGGTGAACAAGCAGACAACCAAAATAGGGAACTTCGTTTCTTTCGCCCCCAAAACAATACATGACCACGTTTTTGATAACTGACTTATTTTATCACATGTTTGCTCAAGGCAACAATTATGTTCAACCAGACAACATTACAACATTTGTTTTATTTCTTCCCTAGACGGCATCCCTCCCACTAATACAATATAGAATGATCACGGCCAGACATTTACAATACAGCTAGCTCACTGTTAATGCTTACAATTAGTGGTCAGTTATAGCAGATAATTACTTGAAACTGAAACTTAATGCAGAATTATAATTTACTTTACCATGAAAGTATTTGACACGGACCCACGACCGGGATCAAATTTAAAATTACTACACCGCCACTAAACTTGAACTCGATTAAACGGGAGCTAAAGTCTTCTGAATAATTTTAAAAAGACCTTCCCTGTTTATAACTCCGTAGTGATGCAGTAAATGTTTTGAAACAGTTCTAATACAAATGAGCGATGCACAACTAAGGTGTCAACAATAACGGCTGTAGCACACATATTTTAAACTATACAGATATTTGAAATTTTTAAAACATAAGCCCAGTATCAATCCTAAGCATAATATTTAAAATGTGAGATAAGAAAACCGTTCGGAAAAACTGTGCACTCATTGAACAGTTTACTTTGTTCTGGACATTTCATGAACATAAGTATTGCAACGTAATCCTAATTGGTTGGGATACGTGGTCAAGGTTCGTACTGATTGTGAGTCTTTGTATGTCAGCGACATATTATGGAAACAAAATGATACGTGAATAAAATGATTTGGATGTAAAAAAATAATAATAGAAGTATAATTTATTCTTAATCAAAAGAAAGAAAGAAAATAAAAGGAAATAAAGTAATCGATAAAGATTCGTAGTAACTAATTCTAAATGATATTTTCCCTCCACTCATAATGGGAATTGGATTTATTTCCCATTATG
Organism: Allacma fusca; assembly: GCA_947179485.1. Taxonomy (NCBI): domain Eukaryota; kingdom Metazoa; phylum Arthropoda; class Collembola; order Symphypleona; family Sminthuridae; genus Allacma; species Allacma fusca. The sequence continues at coordinate 40,292,421 of OX359246.1, forward strand.
AGTGTGTGGATTTCTTCACCCTGGTCCGTTTTCCCAGATCTGGGCTCGAGGATTCTCTCATGACATTATTTTACATGTACATGCTTATTTTTACAATAATCATCTTTACTATATATAAAACAATTTGAATGTATCTGTGCTAATCTATTCTTCGTCCGGTCTCAGCATCCGGTAAAAGATGGGAATCTAAGGTTGGGAATGTTGAGTTGCTGAAATCTTTGATCTCAATCTTGGGATTTGCTGATGCAGATTTCTTCAAGAGATGCCAACATGCTAAAACACCATCTGTAGTCATGCAGCATTGATTTCTCACGTTTCTGTCCAGATGTGAAGTGGATGAATGTCTCAGGCGTACATATGTAACAGTGTATTTGTTCGCTATACTAACAAATACACGACTTTCGATTATCCCAAAAATGTAGGTTTTGGGGGGATTCTATTCTACATTAGTTATTCACGTTAGTTATGATAGCCATTGTCTAACAGACACTTATAGAGAGACGCAGTAAGTTATATGCAGTCATCTTATTAGAGTAAAATTTCTTAAAGCAAAGCTCAACTTGAATTGTGTGTAATACGTACATTTCATCAGATTTTAGATTTTAGCATTTCACTATACTTGTAAAAGCAAAACATTCCTACAATTCAGAAAGGTTATGATGGTTTGCATTCAATGCACTCATTTTACTATCTGGGTAATTTGCATGCTACTTACCCAAACTGGGTTCTTGCTGCTTCAATTCAGGCTTTAGTGTTTACGATTGTGTTAGCACAAATGCATGTGATTTCATATTGACTGACTCTGCGGATGTGGATATTACATTTCACAGTTCATGAGAAAAAAATTATGTACAACTGGACTGGACTCTCCATGTTACAATAAATACAACCGTTAATGTAGCCGAATGTATTGATAATATTAAACACATTTCCATCTCCTGAAGATAATACCACAAGTAGTGTATCACACTGCATTTAAACATAGCACTACTATTGCAACAGGATTTCTTCCGTGTAGTTCTTGGGAGTATCAATTTCTTGAAACTCACTTTACAACCATGACAACTGAAATTTCATCAGATAATCTGAAAATTGTCAAAATCTCAAATCCTTCTAGTCATGAGGAGTTTATTCATTGTGACACCGCTAGTGCTGCTAATTTGGCATTTTTGAAGAGGCAGAAAAACTGTGATGTAACTTTTGAGGTCGGCCAGGAGAAAAAGAAAATTCAATGTCATAGGTCCTTCCTCATGTCCCGATCACCGGTTTTTGAAATTATGTTTTCTGAAAACTGGGATACCTGGGATGGTCCGATTATTTTGCCAGACGTGGAACCAGAAACCTTTGATTTTTTTCTTCAGGTAAATTATTACTAAATTACTAATTCAAATAGGAGCGTTTTTATTGATGTTCCCTTCGTATACGTTCTAATTGGTACATAGAGCTTTTAAATTTTGTCACAGGTAATTTTACAGAATTGTATAGTAGTCGCAAAGCGTGTCCAGGAACTTGCAACCATTTTTACAGATGAAATATAATTTGTACATTTTTATTCAAACAGTTTGTGTATGGTGACGAATTTACGGCCAATATTCCAATGGCTATCAAAGTTTTGCAGCTGGGGGATAAATACGATGTGAGGCCTCTTGTTCAGAAATGCGAGCAACTCATGAGTGAGGATATCCAATTGAAGGACGCTTTTGAAACTTTCAAAATAGCTCGGCGTTACTCGTTGCAGAATCTCATGGATCAGGCAGGAGAACTATTGGCTCGGTGAGTTCTAATAATTGTTGATTGATATTAAGGACAAATAATAATTATTGCACAGTAGAAATGGTGTGTAGAAAATACGAAATGTGCTTTTGAATTTTAGAAACTTCGAAGTTCTTTCGAAACAGCCAAACTTCCGGAATATTGACGAAGAAACTTTAATGTATCTACTCAAGAGGGATGATTTACTTCTAGCGGAATTGAAGTTATTCAACATTATATTAAGGTACTAAATCATATGTATGTGAGCAGTGAGTACCAATGGAATTTGCGTTAGGGAGAAACAATTTTACCTAAAAATATATAGCAAATAGCGTATGCAATGCAGTAAACTAATTCTGTGTGTATGTATCTATATAATTGCATATAACTGTTAGATGGGCTAGTGACAACATGGAAGAGAATTCTAGTTATTCAGATGTTTTGAAAAACATCGTACCCTTGATACGATTTCCCCTCATGACTGCTCAAGAATTTGCTACCTTTGTGTTCCCCACACAGATTCTTCCTCAAAAGGATGTAATTGATTTGTTTTTGTATTTCAACTCGGACGGAACAGTTAGGTAAGCTTTGTATTCTAACATGGTATTGAAAAATATAGCCTGGCAAATTATGGTAGAGATGTAGTCATAATTATTTAGCTGTATTGAGTGATCATTTTGAAACAAGAAAATTCCAAACCACAGTACATTATTGAAAGGTAGGATGTTTGGGTGATAAATGTTTATGAATTTAAAGTTAATATTAAACCCAATCCTAAATATCCTGAACCTTTATAAGGGATGTAGTTCAAAGACACGGAGAGCCCTTTCACAAACTCTCCTAAAAGCACTTAAATGAGGGGTACTGCCTAAGTGGCACGAGTGTATGCTGCGTATAATAAGATGGGGTAATCTTTAAGTAATGTTCGATTAAATAACTATTTTATATTTATTCTTGAAAATATATTTCACGAAGACCTTTCCCTTAGGAATATTACAAGTAAGGATCAGTCTCCAAAATTAACACACTGAAATATTTCTAACCAGAGAGGCTAGTTCTTTTCCCTTGCCCTATACAATCCAGAATGTCCTCTCTACACACATCCATCCTCTCATCTCTCATCTATTTACATCTTCCAGAATTAAAGATATTCAAATGTGGATGTGGAGAGTTCTTCCTAAGGAAAACTTCTCTTCTAAATTAACATCTTATTTTACATCCTTACACACCCCCACCGTACGGAAAATTTCGTCCTCGAAATTTAAAACACTTAGATTCCATAAGGGATATGAAGGGAATTATAGATTTGAAATTAATACAAACATAAGTATTAAAACATTTTATCATTGTGCTGGTCTCCATTTGTAACAAAATTGAGTACCAGGAAAAAGAAACAAAAACAAAAATAGAACTGAAATGATAATTATAATGGTATATTTTCAACAAAATACAGTATAAATTTTGTAGAAATCAATTAAATATACATTAATGAAATGTAATCATGAGAGCATTAGTGATGTCTGAAGATGGTAGTCCCTGGGTCTTCTCTTATTTTCTGAGGAAACTTCATAATGCTGTAAAGCTGGAGAGTGTCAATTACTCTATCCAGTTCCAGGGCATCTTCTTCATGTCGAAACAAGTACTCCATGGATCTGATTGCTAGGACTGCTTCGTGTCTACGATTGAAAACATCTACGGAATATTTCTCATCCATACTGATACTAAGGGATATCAATAGAAAGACACGATTAACAAACATGATCCTCGTATTTACTTTTCCAATGGTACACATGTATAGTTACTTGGACATATGTATATATATACGTAATCAGATATGTATTCATAAGAAGTTATATTTATTTTCTTGGCACAATGTAATAAACGCACTCGGTAGAGTTTGAGTCAATTTATATTCAGGGTACTAAAACCGGGCACATCGTCGAATTCGACGGTTGTATTTGTAGTGTTAGTGTTACTTACGAAGAGATCATTTTCTCAAATATTTTTGAGTTTGTTGGAAATCCACGATATGCCAGATTACAGTCACCCAATGACATAAAAGTCTGTAATAAAAGAAAAATAATTTGGGTATTAATATATATATTCACATATATAGATCTGGCACTGTACATTCGATTTATCATACCAGAAGTTCACTGATAAGTTATTCCTAAGGAATAATGTTAATAATTTGTATGAAAATTAAATAAGGCAATCACAGGAATACACAAATGAACTAAAAGTCGGCGTGGGTCACTAAAACAAAATATGGCGAAGAGCACGCTGAACTTTTGGATCTTAATCTTTATACGAGAAGGACGGAGGCTTTTTCGCAACAAGTCTTTTTGGACGAGATTGTACCTGGGAGGGGTCAAACCTCGTGGCTTGTTTAAATAATTCCTGAGATACTGAAGACGCTGAAAGACGTCGCTTGTTTCCTGAGGAAACATTATCAACTGGAAATGCCTCAAGTGAATCTACAAATACCTCCTCAGATAATTGGACGGGGGCAATTACTGGAGGATTTGTACGTCCTGGTATATCAAATGGGAAATTATCGGGAACACTTTGAGTTCGAATACTTTTGGGCTTTATTAGTTTCCGTATTTTGGAAGCCGGAGGATGTGAGTCCTCTATATTATTAGTTTTTCCCTGAGGGATTTTAACAGCTTCCAAAGAAAAAATTTCAATGTTAGTTTTGGTCTTACCCTTAAAAGTCCGAAAATTCGTAGGATTAACTATCTTATTACGAATGGAGTCCTGAATTTGAGAAATATTTATGTGAGAACTTGAAGGCACTGTAGGAAAAACTTTATGAATGACCTTTTTACACTTAAGTTTTTGAACTCTTGGAGATTTATCTCTGACAAAAGGAATTTCCTTCTGTAACGCACTGATACGCGATGATTTCCGAAGCTTCACAGGAGTAGCTTGTCGTACTGGTATACAAGGAAGTACTGACGGAGATACTTGTGTGTGTGCACTTGGACTGTGTATAGTGATGAGAGAGTGAGTGAGTGAGTGATAGACGGCCTCTGGGACACGCCCTGTTGCCAACTCATTACTCTCCTCTCGCACGTCTGTATGTTCAGAGATACACGCCGTGTGCGTCTGTGACGTGGCAACACGGTGTGGATCGACGACGGGTCGTTTCCTCTCTCTCCTTATACACTTAAAGAATTTATTCTCCCACTTAGGAAAATAAATGAGTGTCTGTACACTCTCAAACTTTTCCTTATAAGCATACAAGATAGCGATTTCTGCCTGTTCTTTTCGCTCAATATTTTTGTTGAAGAGTTTAATTATTTTAGGTATGATCATGTCGTTAAACACATTATAAAATTCACACAATGTATAATTCAACTGTTCCTGAGGAACCGATTGTGTATCACTGACATTATTGAGTTCAATCTTTACAGGATTTAAAGTGTCGTCTGTTGCTACTAATAGTGATAAGGAACTTATAATATCCTCATGATTTTGTTCCAGAATATCATTTTGAATGTCTATAGGAATAGTATTAGTAGTTATTGAGAGGGTTTCATTTCGCCCCTGTAATGTGTTTAGATGGGGAGAAAATAATAATTCATGTGATGATTGTGATTTGGCGGAGGGAGTCGTGACGCAACTATGGAAAGATTCTTGAAGTGAATTAGAAATACTCAATCTACCTAAACTAGTTTGATGAAGATATTCATTGAGATAATTGTTCATGGGATTGTCCTCCTCAAAAACGTCAGAGTCACTAAGAACATTCTCAAAACGTGAAGAGTCTGGATTTTGTATTGCGGTTATATCACTGTCTACAGATTTAATAGACGGTGATTTGGTATTTGGAGAATCAGAGGAATTAGTATTTTGATTTCTATAGTCTGTGCCAAAAAATAATTCTCCTGGAATAAAAGTTTCAAGTTGTCGGATTTCAGTAGAAACGGGCTGAAAATTTCCGAACATGTCTGTTGTAGCATGGTTATTATTAGTCACTACATTCGTAAAGTTTGCCATCTGAAACGTAGGATTATATTCCAGATGCATATGTGAGTCATTATTGGGAATGTCATTGTCAATAATATTAGTTTCACTTTGAGTATCAACATTTAAATTGTCATTTTCCTGAGGGAAAGTATTTTCATTATTGACATAATATTCATTCATAATGTTAGAGTTCGGATTTAGATTCAAAGTTACATTTATTATTGGACTTATATTATTTATTTCTTCTTGCACTGGTTCAGCAGAACTTATTATTTCATGCGATGAGACCGTGTCAAGAGGATTAAGAACTCTTCTGGTTCTTTTTGTAGCGGGTAACAAATTAAATTCTGTAATTGTCCGCTTACTACGTGTATTACGGAACGGGCCTGAATTTATTCTCGGAACCGATTCCGGTTGATGAGTAGCACTTTGCGCATAAGAGTTACTCTGAAATTCCATCGTGGGAATTATATTTGGAGGAGTTAAATGCTCCTCTGGAATAATACTTAAGTTATTTTCCTGAGTATAATGTCTTTGATTTGAACGATTATTATAAGTATTTGAATTAGACCCAATTCTTGAAGAAGAAGGTCTATGTCGGATGTTATTTAGATTGTACTGGCGAGAAGTACTAGGCTCACCAAGTGTACTCATGTTAGAAGAATAATAGGAAGTAGAATTCATACTTCTGGTGCGCATACTGTGTGAACGGTACCTTTCATTATCAGTATGGCTGTGATGTGTAGAGTTAGTGGGATGCGATGTTGGATTTGGAAGGAAAGAGTTGATCAGGCTATTTCCTCGTGTGCCATCAAAGTAACTACCACTACTACTATCGGAATTCAATGATTCACTATATGTAAAATTCCTGTTGGAATTATTATAAGTTCTGGGTTGGTAAAACGGAGTTTGAAACACTGAGCCTTGGCAATTCCACATACTGTCATTTTCACTAAAGTCAATTCCTGAGGGAAAAGTTAAAGGTTCATATGACTCGCACCAAGGTTCTGGACTTATATAAGGTTTCATATTTTCGACATGAACATGCCGATTTCTTTGTCCTTGAGCTGTAATTAGCGGCTTTACTTCGAAAGAAGAATTACCCAAGATTTTAACTATTTCATATGGAGATGACCATTTTGGCCCAAGTTTTGGTCCATCCTGTATTTTCAACACAATTAAATCACCAACTTTATAATTATGCGCGGTCTTATTAGCATTGTAAAGCTTATCACGATTATCTTGTTGAGTCTTGGTGAATTCAACAGCTTTATCCGTCGCCAGCGACAGATCTTGTTGAATTTCCTCTGGAGATTTAGTGTTGTCTGGACATAATACTGGAGTCAATAAGTCAAATTTCGTGATTGGATCACGACCATGGAATAAATAATATGGAGAGTAATTCGTGCCTTGATTAACGTGGAAGTTATGGCTACGCACAGCTAAGGGTAATAATATGTCCCATTTTGAAAAGTCTTTTTCTATATATTTCCTGAGGAAACCTTTTAGAGTACGATTTTGACGTTCAACTAACCCGTTAGATTGTGGGCTATTTGGCATAACCACTATGTGTTTGATTCCGTTTGATTTGAGATAGTCAGTAAAGTCTTTACCCGTAAAATGAGTACCACCGTCCGTGACAATTTCACGCGGACAATGATGCACTGACACTATTGCATTATTTAAGAGTCTAACTGAGTCATTAGCTGTAGCGGTTCTGCTGGGTAAAGCAAATACATAACGTGTGGTATAATCTATCATAACAAGTGCATACTTGTTACCTCGGCTTGTCGTATCAAGAGGGCCGATATAGTCCAAAGCTACTCTTGAAAGTGCTTGTGACGGCGGAGGCAAAGTCTTACGTTGCCCCACGGCAGTCGCATTACGTGGATTATGAATTTGACAGAGTTCACAAGACATTAGAAACTTTTGAACATCACGGAACATATTCTTCCAATAATACCGCATATGTAAAACTGAATAAGTCTTATAAATCGAAGCGTGACCTGTTGTAGGGTCTTCATGTACAAGTTTTAATATTGTCGCACGCATGGCTTTAGGAATAACTAATTTCCACGGATTAGGAGTATTACCTTTATCAAGTCTATAAAGTAATCCATGTATTAAAGCATAATTAGTTCCAAAAATATGTGGCGGGTCACTAATATGATCACCACTCTTATTTAAAGTCATAATAATGTTCCTGAGGAACTCATCTTCATATTGTTTAGTCTTGAATAAATGAATATTACCACCAACTGTAGCATTTATGATCATGTCTTCGGCACCTATTTCCTCTTCAGTCGAGTCGACTAAAGTTGTCCGAAGTCTGCGGATGACGGCTCGAGATAGGCAATCCACATGTGCCATTTTTGAACCTTTGACATGTTCAATGGTATGTGGCTGGGCTGCTAAAATCATGGCCCATCTTGCAATGCGGTTATGAGGATCCTTGATGCTCTGGAGGTACTGCAGGCTGTGATGGTCCGTTCGTATATGTATATGGCGGCCATACACATATTGCCTAAACTTCTCCAGGCCCCAAACAATTGCAAGAGCTTCTCTCTCTCGGGCGTCCCATTTCTTCTCGGCCTCTGTGAGGTTCCTAGAAGCATAATGGATGGGATGCAACTTTTTCCCATCTAAGGATTGGTGTAAAATAGCACCTATGGCATAAGAGCTTGCATCTGTATAAAGATATAAATCAGCCTCAGTATTGAAAAACTGCAATACTGGTGCAGTCATTAATGCCTGTTTCAACTGCCGAAAGGCAGTATCGCATTCTTCAGACCATTTAAATGGTACTCCCTTCTTGCGGAGATCATTTAAAGGCCTTGCGATTGATGCGTAGTCCTTGATAAAATGACGGTACCATTCCGTCTTGCCTAGGAATCTTCTGAGGGAAGCCAAGTCCGTGCAGGGTTCCATATTAATGATGGGTTCCAGTTTGAGGGGGATCGGTGCCTTGCCATCGGCACTGATCCGGAGTCCCAAAAACTCTATTTCCTGGAAGCCGAACTTGCACTTCTTCAGTTTGAACATAAGTCCAAACTGTTTTGCCCGCTGGAGAACCAATACAAAGCGCCTCAGAAGTTCTTCAAAGGTCCCCGCATACACCAGTACATCATCGATGTACACTAGTACTATGGTGTACCGGAGAACTCCAAGAATATCATCCATCATATTCTGGAATTCTCCCGGGGAATTGATGAATCCGAATGGAAGTCGGTTCAAACAGAACTTTCCATCCGGTGTGGTGAAAGCCATCTTCAGCCTGGATTTGGCGTCCAACATCCGCTGAAGAAATCCCTGAATGGCATCTAGAGAGATGAACCACTTCGCCCCATGAAGTCGGTCGAATTGGTCCTGTGGGATGGGAAGAGGATACGTGTTCTTGACGACGTGCTTGTTGAATCGTCTCAAGTCAAGCACGTACCTCTTGGACCCATCAGCCTTCATCACAAGTAGGACTGGGTTGTTCCAAGGAGAATCGCAAGGGGACACAATGCCTTGCTTGATGTGGAGTTGGACCAGCTCCCGTAACTCCTGCTGCTCGGTGAAAGAGAGCCTGTATTGTGGAGTGTACACCGGTTTGGAGTCCCCTGTGTCAATGGTCACATACTTGTAGTTGACACAGCCAAACTCGGTGTCGTCCTTGGCGAAACAACTCCTGTAGTTGTTGATGATGTTCAACAATTCGGTCTTCTGGTCCTCCCTTAACGTTGGACCGAAATTGCAATCCTTCGATTGCAATGGGTCAAGAGTCTTCGTAGGTGATTGCCGCGTCTCCGGACAATCACCCGCTCCGACCTCGACACCATTGAATTGGTCGAAGGTAGCAAACCGGCGGAGGGTTTGAAGCCTTGTGGGTCTTCTGGATGGATTCCAGACCAACGTGTAGGAATCTCCATCTTCCATTGGACAGACAATGTCCCCAAAAAGAAGATCCTTCCTCAGAGTCCGATTTGGGGAAATGAGGACATTCCCCGTGAAGCTGTCGGTTGACTTCACATCAACACGCGTCCATGATCTCGGTAGAAGCTCATATGGACGGGTGGTTCGGACCGTATTCATCCTTCGGATTTTGGGATGATGGGAAGTTGAAGAACTTGATGTAGAATTTGTAGAATTGTTGGAAGGTAAGTTGGAGTTTCCTGAGGAAATTGTTGAATTGTTGTCCTCATTGTTGAAATTGTTGTCAATATTGAGTTCTGGGTACATTGTAGCTGTAAGTGTACCATGATTAACAATGGCTTGATGCTTACGTAAGAAATCACCACCAAGTAACAATAAAGTATTTGACTTGGGGATAACTGCGAATTGATGTGAATGTAAAATGTCATTAATATAATAATGTATGGTAGCAGTCTTATTGTAAATAATTGTAGAGTTCGAGACAGTTTGAGTTATGGATTTGTCATGATGTAGATGAAGTTTAATCCCTTGAGGATTATTTTGCTGAATATTGTAGACGCATGACGGAGAAATTGTGGAAATACCAGCTCCATCATCGCACAATGCCTCAACAGTGAAGTTATTGCCAAAAATCTTCAATTGGAAACGGACGTCTGTCTCTGAGAATTGATCACGTTGAGTTGAGATGAAGTCATTGTTCAGAACAGAGGAAGTGTCGGATAATACCACTGAGTCAGGGGTAACTTGAGAAAGGACATCTTCTTGTACCTGAGTCTTCATGACTTTGACTTTAGTCATTCCTTTGGAATGTGGTTGTGAAGTTGAATTAATTGTTGTAGAATGTGTAATTTGTGAATTGCCATTTGTAGAATTATTTACAGTTGTTAAACCATCAGTCAGATTTCCCCGCGGAATCTGACTAATTAGTTTAAATTATCTGAATTGTTAAGTTGTGGTTGAGTTTGTCCTGAGGGACGTAGATTAGTAGAATTGGATACTAATTGTAAGAAATTATTCAATAAATTTCCATTGTTGGGTCCATTGTTGGGTTGCCCATTGTTGCGGTAGCTACTGTTATAGTAGGTACCATTGTTGCTGTAATTGTTATAATTATCATTGCCTCGATAATTATGGCCACGGAAATTTCCTCTGGAATTTCCTCGAAATCCTGAATTATGAAATGTCCTTCCATAATTGGCATTGTTGTTATGATAATTGCCTCTTCCATTGTTGGAAGTATTGGGATGTCCCCTATTGCCCCTATTGGATTGTTGTCCACGACCAGAATTGTTGCCAGTATTGTTGTTGTCTTGTTTATAACGACTGTAACATTTCGTCGCAATATGCCCCGGTTTGGAACATATTTGGCAACTCTGAGTCGATTGTTTGAAGTTTTTAACTTTAGTAGAAGTATTGTCATCTTTTGTGCTTTCAGCAGTTTTTGCCAAAAGATCTCCCTTAGGGAGTACGGGTGCAATAGTAGGAGTAATTGTAGCAGAGTTTGATGAAGGTTGTGAAATCAAAGTCTTTTCACCTTCAAGAATAGTTTCAAGTCGTGCCGAAAAAATCGAAAAATTAGCTTTATGTGGTTCTTGTATGAATCGGCTAATTGAGTACGGCAACTTGCGAATCATTCGGTTAACTTTAGTCTTTATAGTCATTTTACCATCAATTTGTGACAGTAAAGAATTCAATTCGGAAATGAATTTAGAGACAGGCTTAGTAGAGTCAAATTTGTAAAGTTCAAGTTTAGCCTCAGCTCTATCAGCTTTATGTTCATTTTTGAAATGTTCAATAAATTCATGAAAGAATTCATCCAAAATAGTGTAAGGTCTTTTTCGAGAATTACGCCATTCCCTTAGGGAAAATTCAACACTTTCAAACCATGAAACTACCTCGAGAGATTTTGAATGTTTAAAGAACTGATGTAATAATGGTATGAGGTAACTAGGCTCTAGACCTAATTCTTGAGCTTCCGCATTGAATGTATCAGCGTATAGTTCGGCATCAGATGAGATTTCATAAATAATAATGCGATCTTTAAATACCTTAAATAGTCGCTTTTGTCTATCCAAGTGTGCCAATGTAGTCTGTTGATCCTGGTCCTTGGTTTCATCCTCCTCGTCAGAAGATGAGTTATGGATGCGCCTATATGCTCGGGATGTGGAAGACTTTTGACCGGATTTGAAATTTTTGAAATCCTCCTCTAAAGTCTGGAATTTCTTTTTCCAAGCCTCCAATGTTTCCTGAGTCTCCTTAGGAATTATGGGTTGTTGATTGAGACAGGAATAGTCCATAGGAGATGTTCGTGAAAAACCCGGAAAAGCTGCTCCGGATCCGAGTCCTGTATTCTTATTGGATGGTTGTTCAGGAATAAATGTATCATGAATTGTGGCAAAGCTGTATGTACCACCAGCTAATTTATAATTGTTAATTTGTTCCTCAATTTCAAGTCTTTTCTTTTCCAAAGTAACTTCACAAGATTGTGTTTGTTGCACATCCTGAGGGGAATTTTCAGTTTCATTATCTGAGTCACCCATGGTTCACAGCAATAGCCACTATAGGAAATTAATGTATTGTAAATGAAAGTTACTGGATCACTGCCAAATTGAGAATGTCTATCAGTGTGGTAAGTGCACTTTGATCAGCACAGGGGAAGATGAGTATTCTGGATGAGGGAATTTAAGAGTACTGACTACGCGTTTGCGCACTAGAGAAAACTCGTGAGATGTCCACGCCGAAGATGAGATTAGGGAAGATGCGGCATGGCAGATCCAAGATGGATGCTCTCACTATGTACACTATTGTCTTTGTATATAAATGTTAGATTTCCTATGGAAACTTATCTGGAAATCACTATAATTGTTGTAAAAAGTTCGCGCAACAATAAACACTCGGAGATCTTGAGAAGCACGCTCCACCAGTGAAAGGTTAGTGTTTCAGGTAAATGTTTATGAGTCAAATTATGAGAAAAAAACCTTTAACACCTATTATCCTGAACCTTTGTTGGGATGTAATTCAGAGATACAGAGAGCCCTTTCACAAACTCTCTAATTATGAGCACTATAAATGAGGGGTACTGCCTAAGTGGCACGAGTGTATGCTGCGTATAATAAGATGGGGTAATCTTTAAGTAATGTTCGATTAAATAACTATTTTATATTTATTCTTGAAAATATATTTCACGAAGACCTTTCCCTTAGGAATATTACAAGTAAGGATCAGTCTCCAAAATTAACACACTGAAATATTTCTAACCAGAGAGGCTAGTTCTTTTCCCTTGCCCTATACAATCCAGAATGTCCTCTCTACACACATCCATCCTCTCATCTCTCATCTATTTACATCTTCCAGAATTAAAGATATTCAAATGTGGATGTGGAGAGTTCTTCCTAAGGAAAACGTCTCTTAAGATTAACATACTATTTTAACATCCTTACAATTATGAAGCCGAATTATATAACGAATGTAATGTTAATTAATGTGCAATGTGACCAGTTCTATCGGTAGCACCCCAATGCTCCTCCCCCTAATGCAGTCCAATTGACAGTAACATGCCAACATAACGAAGCTAGTTTCGAAATATTTTATGAAACTGAACGTTTCTTTCAAGTTTCATCATAAAATTGTTAATGCAATTTTATTACTCGTTGTATGATCCTGTTCAGGGAAGACGTGGCCAAGCGTATTCAATATTCTGCTGTCCGGCGCTTACAACCAATAACGCTCAAGTTTTACGAATCTGTTCCGACAGTGCTGGCTACGTACCATGAGAGTTAGGGAGCGTTCACAAATGACGTCATCCAAAATACTGGATTTTAGGCACCCAGTCACACACTTGTCATCAGACGTCATCATGTGATGAAACGACGCACCCAGCCCATGTAATGACGTCATCATCACCAGGGTTGCACAATTGAAAATGCCCTGGGTTTTATGCCTGCCTACCTAAAAATGCCCTGAAAATGTCTTAATTTGAAAATGCCTGGCATTTTGGGCATTTTCGGCAAGTAAGCAAGTCGAAGCAGGTTGAATCAAAGTACCAAGACTGTTAACGGTTAAGCAAAAAAATCGTTGGTAACATTCGTCGGTTGATGACATCATCATTCGGTCAAATCCACCCTACCACTGCGTCATCAACATCACCATCTCCCGTTAGCACCCACCCACTAATTTGATGACGTCATTTGTGAACGCTCCCTTACGAAGAACTGGAATATCGTCAAAACCACGAGGACAATTTGGAGTAAATACCACCTCATGAGAGTTTTATAAATTATAATGCAAACCTTTCAACAGAATTCCAAGTGGAAACCTTAATTGTATTTTCGTGTTGTCCAGGATATTGTATACGCCAGAACATCCTGTCGGAGCAAATCACTCCAAGGTCATGGTGGAGTCGCTGATTTTAGAAGGGGTGAACTACGATAGTTTGGAGATGTATTGGCCATCTAATACAAACCCTGAGCCGGAAATACAGGTTCGTGTTTTAGTAGAAAGGTTGGACAGTTCTATTGAAGGAACCAGCCTCTTTGACCAAAACTATTCCATCAGGAAAGGAGAACAAACCAAATTAAAGGTTTACCCCCTGATAGAGTTGGCTCGTGGTGAGAAGTATCGCTTCAAAGTACAATTTCAGGTACTTTTTTTTTACATGTTTTTCACATATTCTATCGTAGATGTATAATTTGTTGAAACCAAAAGTATACATTATAATTTGTATGCAACTTCAAATTAGGGAAGCGTTCTTGTAATCAAACAAACAGGCCAATGGGACATAGATTGGAATTATGATATGCTGACCGACTTAAAATTGGCTTCAGAAGTGTCGGATTCAAATTTAGCTGGAAGCTTACAAGTGACAATGACTCAACCTGAATCAGAGACTACTGTGTATGGTCATTATTATTATTCTGGTTCACGGGCTTTGCATGTTTTGAAGGGGATTGATGCCTGTGTAGGAATGTTAAATTAAAATATTCAGGATAATATATTATACAAAAAAAATGCTTTGAAGAGTAAATAATTACTCGTCGTAATACTAATTGTACGGTAATGTGATTTTGATATAATTTACGATGTGTGGATGAGTTTCTCGATTACTGTAAACACTGCACTACATGATTGGATGTAAATATTGTTAAGCTGTAAGTCACATTGTAAGTGTATAGCGATGACGATGAGTGCTGTTTATATTTATATCTTGTAGTATATTTGATACAAATATAAGCCTTGACTTTGAAAGGATTCAAGGATATGGCTTACTCAATAACTGGCCCAATAGATTTAGCAGTGGTTATAATTTCTGAGAACTATTACTTTGGAGGGGTTATCACAGCTGTAAAATTGTTTGTGTCCCCTATATGTTGTTAAGACATTAATTATTTTTTTTAGCTTTTAGGTAAACTTAGAATCCGATATGGGCAATCAATGAAAATTATCAAAAATATTGTCCTTTAAGGCACTAGTATAATAAATGTCAATCAGTTATACGGAGAAAAATTAATGGCTCTAAATGAATAATTTGTCTTACCAGCAATAAAAAGTAGTTTTACTTATTATATCGGCATGGTTCATAATTCATATAAAATTTCATGTTTTTATGTTAATTTGAGCAATAGGTTACTTGGTCGTCTATTTGCTTTCACATAATTTTACTTAAAATCTTGAATATTCCTTACATTGGTCATACCCAAGAACTAGTGCCCCTCATTGGTACAGGTTTTACCCGGGTATTTGGGTACAGGTTCAGGTACAGGTACGTATCAGGTACATACTTTTTGTACCCATCCAATTTGGGTACAGGTTCAGGTTCAGTCGTTAGATACCTGAAAATTCAGGTTCAGGTTCAGGTATGGGTACAGGTTCAAAAACCAATCTTTTGGGTATAAACCAATCAGGTACGGGTACTCACTGGGTAAATACCTGAACCTGAATGTAAAATACCTGAACTTTCAGGTACTTCTCAGTCAATCATAATTTTTAAGTAAAGCCTGTAAATGTGTTGTTAACTTTAAAAACTTATCCGAATTTTTGACCTTAAAACATGTTATATTAAAATTTATATGTATAACCTCAGTCATGAAAACTAATTCCACCATAAAGGAACATGTGGATAGTTACCCAGCATTAGCTGGAATTAGAGCTTCTGCCGGGGAGAGGGACGTCCCGTCGGGACACTGGACCCGGAGACAAAATAATTGTCCCCATGTCGTATTCGGGATGGGACGTGGACAAAAACAATTGTCCCCATGTCGTATTCGGGATGGGACGTGGACAAAAACAATTGTCCCCATGTCGTATTCGGGATGGGACGTGGACAAAAAAAATTTCCCCATTATATTCGGGTACGAGCAAGCAAAGCAGAACAAGGATAACGTTTCAGCTTTAATTCCCATGAGTAAACTATTCTATGAGCACTATTTCACCGAATGTAAGACATTCGATTTTATTTTGTAGAAAATGAAGCTTGTTGCTCAAAAAGTTAAGCAAGAATCTTGGAGCTACGATTCTATAAATGTATTTTTTATGTTTTTGGTACAAATATTTTTTGTAAGAAATTTTCCTCATGTTCCGATTTTTGGTATGAGAATGTCTACAACTGTTTTTAGTAATTATCGGGAGGGTACAGGAATTTTGTTCACATGCCCCGATTTTCGGGACCGGGGACCATGTTTTTTAAAAATGTTGGGGACAGGACGGGGACAAGGTTTTTGTCCCCATGTCCCGACTTTCGGGACGGGACTGGAGACAAAAGTTTTTAAAAAATATCGGGACGGAAACGGTACAAGAATTTTGTCCCCCAACAGAAGCTCTAGCTGGAATTATCAGAGATTTTTTAGCAGTTCCTGGAACTGGAGTACAGATAGAGCGAGCCTTCTCCGATGGCCCAGTTATTCTGACGCATAAACTAGTGATGCCAATGGTCTGGTCTGATCCATGATTTATGAAACTGGTCTGGTCCAAATGTACGACCAGACTATTGGTCTGGTCCAGTTTTTCGGACCATACCAGTTCAAAGACCATGGTCCAGAATACCATTAAGAGTAATTAAATAATCAAGTTTTATTAAGTGAAATTTTGTTTTTATCGCTAAAAATGACCTTTTAAACATTACATTGGATTTCGTAAATATATAAATTTGTCATTTTGCGAAAGGTTAAGACCATGGTCCTTTGGTCTGGTCTGGTCCTGATATCGGACCAGTTGTATCTGGTCTGGTCCAAGTGTTGGACCAGAGCGGACCAGACCAATAACGGACCATTATAAATGGTCCGGACCAGAGCATTGGCATCCCTAGCATAAACGTTTATATAAGAGTGGAGATACGGTTGGAAATGTTTTTTTCTACAAGCTTGGCTGAAGTTAAAATCTGGGGAGTTTGAATCTAAAAAAAATGTTTTCCATTGCGAAAGCAATTTCAGGTTGCCAAACAAATTCTTAGTCGTTTAATTTCTCGGCATTTTTGAAAGTTTAGAAAATATTACACTGCATTTGTATTGTTGCATTGAACATAATCATAACGTAGATTTTGCTATCTGTTACCTTTTCAACCTTTATGCAATCATTTATAGCTACTGATAATTCCAGTACTTACAATTAGTCATGCTTTCGAAGAATAAAAAATAAAATAAAATCTAATATGATAAATAAATTTATTAAGTCAAAATGTCTTGGTGGCAGGTATTTTAATTTTTTATTTCGTGTAATGTCTTAGGTAATCCTTTAAATTAGTACAATCGAAAATACCCGGGTAGGTACAGGTACTTTTAAAATATACCCGGGTACAGGTACTTTTTTGGGTACTTTTTGGGTACAGGTACTTTTCAGGTACAGGTACTTCTGATTGAGTTTGAGTACAGGTACAGGTTCAGGAAAATTGAGCCCAGGTATTCAGGTACAGTTACGGGTATAGGTTCAAAAAATCCATGTACCCATGATTCAGGTACAGGTTCAGGTCCAGGTACCCAACATTTGTGTACCCATGCGGAGCACTACCAAGAACCAAGGTTTGTTTGGCAGTTTCTTTCATGTGTCTAAATAAATGATTAAAACATTCAAAACCTCTAGGACCTTTGGGTCTGTTTTTTTCAATACAGCCATTCCCATAGTGAAATATGTTTTGACTATTTGAGCTGCGGCACGGTCCCAAGGAATGGAGCGTGATAGGGCTTTCTATTTACATGGAAGGAGCTCCCCGTGTATTACGTTGGGAGGAAACTCCTCTTCTCGTCCACTGCAGCAAGCAAGCATGCTTGCATGCGTGATGTATGTATGTTCATGGAAACTATTCGTAAACGTAACATATCCACAACGCCTAACGCAGATATGTATACACATTAAACGTTTCGGATTTTCCACGATTTGACTGCCGCCACACGCAAGTGCGCACTTTAAAAAATTTTTTAAATGTAAGCTTCGTACTTCCCTTGAGTTTAGAGTTTTTAAAAAGTGCGCACTTGCGTGTGCCGGCAGTCAAAAAAAATTCCGAAATTTCAAAATTCCCCATGTGATTTTTTGCAAAATTCCGAAATTTTGATTCAACGATACCAAAAAAAATCACGAGTGTAGTAGTCTGTTAGCCAATGTGTTTGAGATAGCCCAATTTTTAATATTCAAAGCGGTATAGCTACAATTAATTATTGAATTTTTCGGGTTTTTTCGGTTTTTTAACCTTCCTATTTGGATTTACAGGAAAAAAAGGTGTGCATATTTTTTTTTAACAAACTTTTCATCTAATGGGCCCTATAATTGTGTTTCAAAAAATAGTTGCATTCACGGGTGGCCGTTTTCAAAAAAACAGACCCCTTTATCAAAATACAATAATAGTAGTTGATGAATTCCCAAATGGCAATTTATTTGATAGCTCTCTATCAAATGTGTAGGACAATTTAAATTGTGAGCGAAGGAATTGAGGATTTTGATAGAGATAAGTGAAAATAAGTAATTGACCCAAGTCACGGGAATTACTATAAAATAGAAAACAAGAAGAAGAATAGCAATTTATTATACGTGCTGTTTCATAGGTGCCTCTGGACAGACTCCCAGTTATTAGTAGAATTAGTGTTAATCAAAGATGACGCTACCATTTTCTATTGTTAGTAATGCCTTTTCAGATTTATCGAATTGTGATTATTTCTAAAAGTATGATAAGTTGCAATACTAAAACAGAATTATGACAAACAACCGTCAGTTATAGTTGTAAAGCATGGTAACCTAAAATAAATAGTCTTCAACAATATAATATAATTTAGAACCCAACATTTCTCGCCTCCATTGAAATGTAATTTCAATCACTGTCTTTGATCGGAAGTGGGCATAATTTTGTTAATGGTCTCGTGTAGGTTCCATCAACAGTTTTGACAGTAAATACTCGTACAAGCCCATCAGATCCAGGATGTGTGTCCACAATCCTAGCGAGTTTCCACTTCAATGGTGGTAATCGATCATCCTTCAGCAGTACCAAATCTCCAATTAGTATTGACTGTTTTTCTGCTGTACATTTTGATCTCTGTTGTAATCTGCTCAAATATTCATGGCTCCAACGTTTCCAAAACTGCTGAACTGCTCGTTGCATTAATCGCCATTTTGAAAGATGTGCTGCTGGTTCCCACTTTGCATTTTCTTCTGGAATGGAATTCAGTGCATCTCCAACAAGAAAATGTCCAGGTGTAAGGGCAGATAGATCATTGGGATCACTTGAGAGTTGTGTTAGGGGTCTCGAATTCATGCATGCCTCCACTTGAGTGAGTATAGTGTACATATCTTCATAGTTGAAGACGGTTGTTCCTACTGCTCGAACAAGATGGTTTTTCATCATTCTTATCGCAGCTTCCCACAGACCACCAAAGTGAGGACTTGCGGGCGGATTCAGGTGCCAGGTAATAGATTTGGTAGCTAAGAAATTTCCAATATCTCCCTGAAATTCTGCGGATCTCCATAGCCGTCGAAGTTCTTTGTCAGCACCAACGAAATTACGGCCACAATCACTAAAAATGTCGCTGGGCAGGGAACGTCTGCCAATAAATCTTTTGAGAGTGGCAATGAAAGCATTGGAAGATAAACTAGTACATAGTTCTAAATGGACAGCTTTTGTCACCATACAAATAAAAACAGATATGTACGCCTTGTAATTTTTGTTTCCTCTGGCCTGGTGTACACGTAAGGAATAAGGCCCAGCGAAATCCACACCAACTTTCCGAAAAGCTCTGTCTGGGTTAACTCGCACTGCTGGAAGTTCTCCCATTAGCTGCGTGGATGTCTCAGCCCGAAAACGTCTGCACTTAATGCATTTTTGGATTTGATTTCTGACGACGCTCCGGCCATTTACGATCCAAAACCGTTTCTGGATGCATGAAAGAACCAATTGTGTGCCACCGTGTTCGGTGTTTGCATGTTCGTGGTTAATGATGAGGTTGGTGAGGTGGTGCTTTGCTGGTAATAAAATCGGATTTTTCCTTTGCATTGAAATGTTTGCCTTACCAAGCCTCCCTCTTACGCGAAGGATTTCGTTATCATCCAGAAATGGATTCAAACTCCGCAATCGGCTACTGACAGCAATAGTCTGATTAATTCGTAAGGAATGAATTTCAGTGAGGAATACGCTTTCCTGAACGAACCGAATCCATAGACAGAGGGACGACTGTAGTTCCATAGTTGATAGAAAATTCGTCTCTAAACGTTTCCGAATTTTACGAGTGTTGTTTGAGAAGCGTAAGCAGTAAGCCGTAACTCGTATGAGTCTCAATAGTGTTGAAAATCTGTTCAAGATGGTCAGGTCATGTGCCACATGATGTACAGACGCGTCCTTCCGTGCTTCAACTAAAACTGCTGCTTCCTTCATTAATTGAGACACATCTGGATTAATGAATGTATTATCTACAGACCTCAGCCAGCTAGGTCCTTTCCACCACAGAAGATGATTAGCTAGTTTCGATGCAGGAATTCCGCGACTAGCGCAGTCAGCAGGATTTTCGTCTCCAGGTACATGATACCAATGATCAAAAGGAAGATATTCCTGTATCTGCGATACACGATTCGCTACGAAAGTGTCCCACTTCTTGGGATGCTTCGCTATCCAGGCTAAAACAACCGTCGAATCGGTGAAGGCTGACATCGATTCAGGTTGATTGAGGAAAGAGCTAGACACAGCCTGCATCAATCTCACCAGCATGACTGCTCCCATCAGTTCCAACCTTGGCAAAGAAATCTGTTTCAGTGGTGCGATTTTGTTTTTCGCTGCAACCAGATTAATACAATAGTCTCCCCTCTCGTTTTTGCATCGAAGATAAATGACAGCTGCCATTGCTTTTTTAGACGCATCGCAAAAACCAATTAATTCGTACGTAGACATTGGATTTGATTTGATGCATCTATCAATCTTTATCGATTCTAGCTCCACCAATTCTTCTCGGTAATCGTACCATTTCTTCTGAACATCAGCAGGTATTGACTCGTCCCAGTCTAAATTGCTACTCCATAAACTCTGCATAATCATTTTTGTAACAACAGTAACTGGTGAGAGAATACCTAGTGGATCGAATATCTTCGCTGAATCGGAAGATATTGTCCGTTTCGTTAAAGTTTTACGCACAGGTGGTAATATAACCTTGAACCAAAATTGATCCGATGCAGGTAACCAAAATAATCCCAAGGTTTTAATAGTATCGTCCTCATCAATTCGGAGAGGTAACTGCGTTTCACGATGAGTAGGCTGTAACGTTTTTAGTAGAGCTTCAGAGTTTGCTGACCATTTCCGAAGATCTAATCCTGCGGAGTTCATCAAATTTAGCATCTCAGTCTGTACATCAAGTGCTTCCTCTACACTAAATTGTCCCGACATGAGGTCATCCATGTAGTAGTCGCGAGCTGCTACAATGCTGGCCTTTGGAAATTGTACTTTCCCTTCTTCCGCCAGATACTGCAAACAACGCTTCGCGAGATATGGCGCCGATGAGGTTCCATATGTAACGGTGGTGAGCCTAAAGTCTTGAATTGGCTGATCGGGTGACTCCCTCCAAACTATGCGTTGAAAGTCCTGATGCTTTTTGTGGACCCAAATCTGCCGAAACATTTTACAGATGTCCGCTGTAAAAGCAATTACATACATACGGAAACGTACCAATATGGTGAATAAGTCATCTTGTAGTTTTGGTCCTGTAAGTAAAACATCATTGAGAGAATGTCCACTAGATGTCTTGCTTGAAGCATCAAAGACCACGCGACATTTTGTAGTTGTACTCGAAGTCTTTATGATAGCGTGATGGGCCAAATAACAGACTTCAGAATCTGATTTCCGAAGTTCATTGGTTGGTATTATCTCCATGTCCTAAATTCTGATATTCCTTCATAAAATCTGAATATTGTTGCTTCAATTCAGGTTTGTTTTGTAATGACCGTTCCATTTGTTTCAACCTAATGATTGCTGCTTCACAAGATGACCCCAAAGATGGCGCATTACTACGAAATGGAAGTTCTACGATAAATCTTCCGCTCTCATCTCTAGTCGTTGTTTTGAGAAATTTCTCTTCACATTCCTTTTCGTCTTTAGTTAGTATTGGTTTGCTCGGAATCTCTTCAACAAGCCAAAACTTTTCGAGAAGATCGTCCAATTTTGATTCACATCGTGCCAAGTTAACCGATGCAGACTGAATATTCTGTGAGGGACAAGTTCCTCCTACTATCCATCCAAACATTGTTTCTAATGCCACAGGATGATTGTCACTTATTCTTATTTGACCGGACCTGATAGTATTAAAGAATAGTAAATCAATTCGACCTGGATTTGCGAAAGAAGGGTCAGCCAATGGAATGTTTGCTAAATGAGCAGTTTCTGATTCCACACATGGTAGTTTTGGTAGTGCTCCCGTCACTTTGGACACAACATACGCATCGACATCTAGATGATTATCTGCATCGAAACGAGAACCGATGACCACGTTTACTTTACTCTTGGAGGATCCAACGGAACTGGCCCCCAACCCAGTCATTTGCAAATCAGTTTTGAATTTTTTGACACCCAACTCTTGAACGCATCGTTCTGAAACAAACCTGACGTCTGCGCCTGGATCAATGAGGGCACGATACAATTGATTTTTTCCTTTTGCATCAGTAACTGTAACCAATGCTGTGGATAGTAGTGCACGTTTAGCATCTCCTGTATGTATTGCCGTATGAGCGGCACCAGTAGCAAGAGTCGAACCCGTTGCAGGAGTTGCAAGGGTTTTTGTACCAGCTGAACCAGTATGAAGCAAACTGTGGTGCCTTTTGCCGCAGTGTTTACAGGTCGATTTCGATGTACATTTCTGTGTGAAATGATTGGACCTCAAACAATTAAAGCAAATATTATGTTTTTTAGCTGATTCTCTGCGTTCATCTACAGACATCTCATTGAATTTTTTACAGCCATAAATCAAATGATTTTCAGAGCAAATGAGACAAGAACCAATTGCAGAAGTCTGATGAGCAGAAGCCTTCTTGTTATTGCTACTGTTGACAATTACCACTTGTTTCGGTTGATTTGCTATCTTTGCCTTCCCGAATTCCGATGAAGTCAAAATAGCAGCTCTATCATCGAGAAATTCCAACAATTCGTTCAATTTGGGAAGCCTTTCTCGACCGATGCGAGTTTCCCACAATTTGTTAGTTTCGGAGTCTAGTCTGCTGGTAATCTGGAACATAGCCAAGTCACTATCTTCGCTAAATGGTCGATTCAACGCTTTCAACGCTCTCGCTACTGAAGAAGCAGTATCCACAAGGTTACGTAGATCAGTTGATGACTCCATCTGTAGTGTTGGCATCTCCATAAATCGCACCAGCTGACATCTGATCAATTCCCTGCTATTTTGATACCTTTTCTTGAGCGTATCCCACGCTTCCTTGTAGTTTGCATCAGAGATTTGGTAAGAAGCCAGAAGTTGTTCTGCATCTCCTCGCACCAAACTCTTCAGATACTGAAGTTTCTGTGCATCTCCTAATGAGGCATTTGTATGCACACTTGACGAGAACAAGTCACAGAAAAGCGTCCAGTCCAATAAATTCCCAGAAAATGTAGGAATGTCAAATTTCGGCAGCTTCACGTTCACCTCCTTCTGTGTTGGTTCGCGTGACAGTCGTCGATTTCGGTTTGCTTGTGGTGTCTGCTGTGTACCTACTAAACTTCTCATAATTTGCTGAATTGCAAGTTTAACTTCATCAACTCTATCAGCACTTGCATTATATTGTAGCTGATGCTCCTCTTCCTCAGGACAAATTTTAAGAATTTCATCATACAATCTATCGAATTCTACTCTTACGTCATCAAGTTGGTCATCGTACAAAGTAATAGTAGATAATTCCCATTCAATAGTAGCATCTTCAATCTTATTCTTCAACCTGGTCAATTTTCCTTTCAGAAGTTTTCTTCTTGCTACCAGATCTTCCATCGTCATTACCATGGAGAATTCTTCAAATACCGGCTGGAATCACTTCGCTATATCCGGTTCGAAGGACCAAATTAATGATGAATTCCCAAATGGCAATTTATTTGATAGCTCTCTATCAAATGTGTAGGACAATTTAAATTGTGAGCGAAGGAATTGAGGATTTTGATAGAGATAAGTGAAAATAAGTAATTGACCCAAGTCACGGGAATTACTATAAAATAGAAAACAAGAAGAAGAATAGCAATTTATTATACGTGCTGTTTCATAGGTGCCTCTGGACAGACTCCCAGTTATTAGTAGAATTAGTGTTAATCAAAGATGACGCTACCATTTTCTATTGTTAGTAATGCCTTTTCAGATTTATCGAATTGTGATTACTTCTAAAAGTATGATAAGTTGCAATACTAAAACAGAATTATGACAAACAACCGTCAGTTATAGTTGTAAAGCATGGTAACCTAAAATAAATAGTCTTCAACAATGTAATATAATTTAGAACCCAACAGTAGTATTTCTTTATTAACGTGTTATTACTCAGTCGTCGTAGGGTTCCCACTTTTTTGAAACGTAATTCCGGGACAAAATAATTTTAAATTTTGTTTACGTATACACGATTCCTAATTGTATTTTCAGCCTTTTTGGCATCTAATAACATTTTCTTGTTTTCTGGTTTGTTCAAAAAAGAAACCAATTCACAACAAGAAAAGGGCACACCTGACTTAAAGCTCTACATGTTGAGTTGTTACATACTTGATAGTACTCGGACCAGTTCAGTTCAAAACCGAAACATTCCGATTCGGTTCAGTTCAGTTCAGTTTGATTCACTATAAACACAGTTCAGTTCAGCTGTTGAACTGAACTGAACAGTTCGATTCAGTATTTGAATCGAACTGAACCATATAATGCAAACTGCAGTTGAAACAGTTTGCAAACGGGGACCTTGCTGGAAATGTCGCCACCAACGTACATTCTTATCTGTCATTCCCATGTATAGTTATTTAACGAATAATCAGCAGTTTTTTAATTACTTTATTATTTCAAAAATGTTCTTTTAATAATTATATGGGACATTGCTGTTGCCGGACCAAACATGGGGCTAAAGAAGTTGCATTTCGCACTATTTTCTTTAAAACTTCAACAAGTACTTAAAATTCTGGTTTGATTACGATGGTACGAATCCTAAGAAAATTGTAGATACTGAATTCGCCCAAAGATGTAATGCTAAAAGGAAGCAATCTATTACGGATTACTAAACGTTGATTCTGAAACAGGGCCATTCTAGTGTACATTACATCATCAAGAGCATATCATTTGTGCATTCTCCAGTGCACTGTTTGCTATGGTGAATGCGATTAGGAACAGGTTTAGAGGGAAAAAATCAGTTTTTGTGGGATTGACTCGGATGACTAAATTCGGATCTTTATGTGTGTACACCCGGAATTATTATTGTTTACCAAACACTGCGACTGAATTGTTTGATTCACCGATTGAGTTCAGTTCATCCCCAATCTGCAAACGTATTTTGGCCCAACGTTAGTCGGGTACGTTGGCCCACCAGTATAGCTTGTCCGTTGGCACAACTTTGGCCCGAACATGGCAACTAGACATATTGCCAACGATGGCCCAACTATGTGTAACATGTTAGCCAACATTGTTCCAGCATTTAATGGGCATCACGATAGATGGCGTATGAGTGTCAATCAAATACAATATACTTATAATAAATGTCGGTATTTTTTATTCGGGTTCATTAGAATGTACCAACGGAATACAAAAGTAAGATTCTTTGGTCTTTGACCAAGGTAAAAGGATATACTTCACATTAATTATTGACTTAGAATATCTTTTCGAACTAGAAGGCTTCTTCAGCTGCAATGAGATCATTTTCAGATTTAATCGAAATAGTAAATGACAATTTGGGACTGCATTGGATCGACGAAACACTACTGAACAAAGGATTTCCACATCAGTTCGGATCCCTTGAAGTTCCTTAAAAATCGTTTCCTGAAACTCTGCCAACAGAATTGCATTAAGAAATAATCCTAATGAAATGATTATTGATTATTAATTAAATGTTGTTCTTGTTACTTCTGAACTCCTGTAAGAAAACCTGCGGAATCGGTCTGAATTCCTCTACGTTTCCTGCACAGCTAGAAGCAGTAGTATGTAAATCCTCTGGCGGTAATGAGGGACATGTAGAAAAATAGATATATTGGTAAATTTCATATTGTAATAAATTACCAAAATACAGAATCACTTTGCTATTAAATAATTTTTACGATGAAATTCGTCCTTGGAGTCCATTGGGATTACGTTGTCATCCGATATTCCGTCGCTTACTTCATTCCACATACTTAAATTTTCAAGAAATGTTGATAATTTTCATTGGCTTATCACTACACTGTACCGTCTCCTATAATTGAGGGGATTTGCGTCTTATAGGCAGTTGCCTAGCAACTGAAACGTTATCATTTAATTCTAGTCCAACTTCGGAAGCTTTTAATGAAATATTGCACAGAAAGACATTTGGATTAAATTACAATAGTTTAAAATAAATACATAAAGGCATTTTGTTCCCAGTTTTATATTTTATAAGATACTATACCTGTAAACAATGGATGCAGATGTGAAAATTGTTAATTTGTATCCACATCATCGTCCGAACAGTCAGAAGATGTGATTGGGTCTCGTTTAGATCGCTTCACGTCGGAGGTTGATGGAGAAAAATTCCTTTTGGCTTTCTGATTCGTTTTTTGTCAAAATGCCCCGCATCTTCAGAAGATTTGACAGTAGACGTGTACTCTAATTTTACGGCTGCGTATCTGGCCTTTATGAAATCATCTATAAAAAAGCTTACATAAGAATAATTTTGAAAATTTCAATATCAAAAATGAATTAGTTTAGTTATTTCAATGACATAATTGTATGTAAATGTATATAATGTTCATAAATATGAACAACAAATTCTTGCCTGAGCTGTGACGAACACAAACAGTGTGTGCGGGCAACAAATTCCCCGGCTTGGAATTTTTAGTATACCTTAATTTTGAAATGTTCTCTCGGGTGTTGACAGGAAACGAAAAATTATTAATCCGGTTTTTATCTAACCAGGATTTTGGGACAACTTCAATTGTCGCGTCTCCTGTAAACTCCACTACACCGAAACTTTTGATCTGATTCATATTTGCTGAAGAAAAAATAATTGAATGTATGATAAATCTACAGTAATCCGCAGGATCCAGTAATGCTCACTTTGTTCTTCTACCAAATATTCCCAACTTATTGAAAATGGTTCTGACCATGCAGTAGGTATGAATCAAATTTAAATCCGTGCAATAAAAAGCGCCTTTTCTGCCATTGATATTGGCGGGTACTACGATTAAATTTGGTCAAATTCATCGTGAACAACCAAAATTGGGCCAACATTAGGCCAACGTTACCCCAATGTTGTAAACTAAAATGAATCCAGCAAATATTGTGATACAACAAACATTGACGGGCCAACGAGAGACCAACGTAGCGTAGAGCTGTTTAACCAACGTTTTGATACCCCAACCATGGGGATGATGGGCCAATTGTTAGTCAACACGCTTTGCAGATTGGGTCAGGTAAAACTGAACTGAACTGAACTGATTTTGCTTGAACTGAACCGAAACCGAATTTTCGTTTCAGTTCACTGCTCAAACTGAACTGAACTGCAAATTTTGAATCGAACTGAACTGTTCCGAGTACTAATACTTGAGGCTTTACATGTGAGATTTAACAAACCCAAATTCTTCATACTTCACAGAGAAAGTCTTTTTACACACTTAAATCCTAGCAGGGGTCTGGTTATCTCTGCCACTTCGACGTAACAAATTTTTGAATTGACAACCTCTTTCCATATAGAATTGTAAAACCTAGACCTTTTTAACTATTACTTGATGCTTAAGCGATTTTGTTACGCTTGTAATCACATTTTTACGATTTTATTAGTTTTATGTAGATGGCACATGATGTCTCGTTTGAATCGAGTTCCTCTAGAACGAAATATTTTATTTTTATCTTAAAAACTCTTAATAATTTTCATAACGTTTTGAGCTCGACGTTTCCGGGACATTTACGTGTCCCGGAATACACCCTTCCGGGACACGGGACAGCGACTGTCATTCCGGGACGTCTGGGTCGTCAGTACAAAAATTACTGTTCTCCCCAAGTCACATGGTTCAATATTTATTTTTATAATTTTTAAATTCAGCCAATTTTTACATTTTTATAGTGTTGTTTATCTATGTATATCTGTAGGCTAGAATTATACGCATGAATACAAATATATGCCAAGCATCTAAAATGAATCCCTATTATTATTGGTCTCGACATGTCCGTTGATTTAAACTTTTGCGGCTTTGGCTTTACAATTCCAACCTTCGCTGCTCATTTCACTATAGCAAACCGCTATGTACTATATTATTTCACTATATAGCCAAGCAAGTCGGTGGTATATACAGCAAACCGAGAAGAACAGCGGGCTGAAACGTTGTCGCAGAGGAGAACTTTTTCAGCTCGCCGTGCTTCTCAGCGTATACTAACTGCTTGCAGCATACTGGAAGCTCGCAATATTACGCAATTTTAGATTATCACTTTAAAAGCGCTAATCATAATTATTATAAACATTAGACATAAATCATCAAATTTGGATTAAATTAAGTCTGGTAGTGAGAAAAACTACTTTCGGTCACAGCACTGACGAATTTGAGGAGAAGAGAATTTTAATGACTGAACTTTGTTTTAGTCTTTACATCCATACATTTGATCTTTATATCCCCTAAAAATATCATTAGGAATTAAGGATTGATTTGTAGGAACCATGGACTTTAGTAACAATAGCAATTAAAAAATGTTGCGCTAATATAAATTCCTTTCACTTTTACTATTTTAAATTATCAGTGCGTCCAGTGTCTGAGGATTCAGTTACATTATTACGGTACAACTGAGATATATACAAACTATATAATAACATAAAAAATCATATTTTATCCACTAAGGGGTGAAGCACCAGTGAGTGATTCAACAGGAAGGTTTAATAACAATGTTGGTTGGTATTAGGGAGTTTGTACAACAATTGCCGCGCCAATACTTATAGAACTTATGTAACTTATAGCATCAAAGTGACGTCAATTTCGCTGGTCACGTGACAGCTACGTCACTTTGCCTCACGTATGAAACTTATAAGCTTGCTCTATAAGTTTCAGTCTTTTCGTGCGGAGTGAGTCCCTCCAACGTTTAAAGCTTGCCTGGACTTATATTTGGCGCTAACGCTTACACGCATCGAGTGGAACTTATGGAGTTAAACTTATAAATGTGCGTATAAGTTTTATAAGTTTGGAGCGCAGAAGTTTGTACAAACTCCCTATTAAGTTGATCAAGCGATTAGTTAAATTCCCCGTGTATAACCAAATATTGAGTTTGGGAGAGAACTTTAGTGGACCATAATTTTTTGATGATGAATTGGCAACTAGCTTTTTGAAACGAATTGTTAGTCTTACAATTAATAGTTCCCATGTCTTATATGAGATTACTTTGCCTAGCAAAGCGGGCTATTAATATTAAGCCTTCTCGACATGCCATGATACGGGATCTATAGCAATTTACGGTTTTGTGTATTCCCAATTCTCAAGTAATTGCCCCTGTGCGAAGCACGGGGCTTTTACTAGTGTTTACTTGACGGTCCCAAAGAATGGAGCGTGATAGGGATTTCAGTTTACGTCGAAGGCGCTGCCCGTGTGTTACGTTGGCAGGAACCTCCTGTCCTCGTCCCTACAGCGAGCAAGCAAGCTTGCATGCTGGCAGTATGTATACGCATACGAATCCATGCGTCATACATCACAGCGTAAAATGTGCACAACGTCTGACGTAGATATGTATATAAATTACCCGTTTCGGATTTCTGCCGATTTGACTGCCGGAACGTCCAAATAAGCACTTTTTCAAAAATTTTCAACAGTCTTTATGGTTTCCTTGAGTTTAGATGTTTAAAAAGTGCATATTTGAAAGTGCCGGTAGTAAAAAAAAATCCCGGAGTTTCAAAAATGTGTATGTGATTTTTCTAAAAAATCCGAAATTTTGATTCTACGATGGGAAACAAATCATGAGTGTAGCAGCTAGTCAGACAATATATTTGAGATAGCCCATCTCTTAATATTCAAATTGGTACGGCTACAATAAATTATTGTAGTTTTCGGGTTTTCTCGGTTTTTTGACCGTCCTATTGGGATTTACGTGAAAACATTTGTTCAGCTCAAACTAAAACAACAATATAGTTGAACTAGCGGCAGACCTTGGACATTATGTATTCACAAATCTTGACAAAATGAGTAAAGTTGTACATTTGTCTTAAAGCTCTTAAAGTTGGGTATATACTCGGAGCTTTCCCGATCAATGGTATTCAGAAAATAGATGCTTGAATACCACTCCACGTAAGGTACGTTGTTACAAAAACATTAATATATTTCATCATACTATAATTTTCCTTTTATTATTTCCTAAGCGCCAGCAGTGTCATACAAACGTAAACAATTGTTTTCACCATTTTATTACTATTATATATACACCCTTCAAACATTAATCTAGCTTGAGAAACCCTATCATGACCCGACCTCCACCAGAATGCTCGAAAAGGTAAGAGGAATAAATACTGCTAGCGTTAGCTTGAGCATACTCTAGGTTTATATTAATTTGTCTTGCAAGGTTGTTGCTTCATTGGATTTTCCTGACATTACTGCATCATGGGTGCGCATTACTAAACAACCCATATCAAGTACATACAAGGTCACCCGGATGTCAGCTACTTCCTACATAAGGGCGTGGCTCATAAAATATTTGCTTTGCTCTAAATTCATTGACATAAATACATTTGTAAGGTACTATTAAGTACTGGTACTGTTTTATTTAAGATATTCTCACTCTTTGAAATGTTTCCGACTGAACGAGTTAATATTATTACCTGCATTAAATGTGAACATTTCTTAAAATGTGGTTAATACCCATGCCTTTACACGGAAATAATTTAATGACTTTTCTTTGACAAAATGATTGTTGGTTAGGTGTTTACATCTAATGACACATTGCCGTTGCTTTTGAGGTACATATATAACCAATATTCACGTATTCGTTCTAATCATGCTTATACATAAATATGAGGTATCCGCAATCCGGAAATACAAGCATATAAATTACAAACTCTTGGTGATTATCCACTGGACTCTTGAACCGTCACCTCCAACACTCATACAAAACAAGTTTATGCGAATTACAAGTAAAAGGATTTCATTCAAAATTCTGTTCACAGTAAAAGAATAATATTTGAACCAACGCAGAACGGAAGTGTTTTGGCATTACGTACAGATCATGACCAAAATGAGTCCAGAATTCTGCATATATCTTAAAACGCTCAAAGTTGGGTACCTACTTGGAGTTTTCCCATTCAAATGGAATCCAAAAAATCGGCGCTTGGAGGTGGTTCAATACACGTGGAAGAAGGTGCATTGTATCCTTAATACATTATTGTATTTAATCTACACAGTTACCTTCCTCTTTCGCTTCGTCTACGTTTCATATTTTCGCAGAGAAACAAAAATTGGAAATGACTTCCCGGATTTCGTGGCTTTCACAGTGGGTATACTAAATATACTCAATATGTATTTGAGAATCTGCTGTGGCTGGAATGGCACTAAAGAATATTTAAATCGTTTGATACGTTTAGACGACGACGTGATAGGTAAGTTTACATTTTTACAGCAGTGTTACATTTTAAAATTCCCAGTGATTCACTGGAATAAATAAAAAGTTCAATTCAATTAACGAGATATTTTATCTGTATAGCTAACCAAATGAAGTGTCGTGAGTGTAGCACTAACCGTTCAAACCATCAAAGGAATTCCAGTCGTATCATGCGGAATTCAGCAATCATTTTCACAATATATTTACTGGTGTACTCTCTTCGAATGATCCTGGGGCCAGAGAAACCATTTCATATTACCAGTATGCTCAAAAACGCAAAACGTATAAATATAGCGAGAGTTGGAATGAGCATCCTCCAATTTTACGTATTTTGTATTCATAAGTTTGTCTGTCATTGGACTTTCATTATTATAGAATATCATGGGAGCGTAATGTGCAAACACTTATGGTAATCAACTTTGCGTCCGTAGACCTGCTTGATAATATTATTCGAACAATCGCAGTTCATTTTGGTAGCACACAAATACACAAAATCATTTTAAAAAAGTATAATGTTTTTACCAATAGGCAGCTGAAACTATCAGAGTCCAAGGAATACACTTCCAGAAATTTGGAAGACACTGCAAGCAAGTTTGATATGTTGCGGGTTCTACAAAGTGAGCATAACGCCATTTGGAATCGGGTGTACTTTGTTTGTTTCTTGGCATACGTGGTTTTTACTACAATGAATATTTGTCTTATTGTTTTGGCACTAACTCTCAAAGCTGTATTTGTGTCATTGACCATGAGCTACATTAATGTACTCATGGTGAATTCAGTGGCACAGCAATATGAGGCTTCTCTGAAAGTTCTGGATTCTTGGAAGTATTTCAGAGGAAATGCTTTTTTTCGGAAACGCCTTAAAAGCATTCAACCTATTCGCACCCAGAATGGATGGCTCGGGTATGTTGACAGGCCGTTGACTTTGACATTCCTGGGAATTATCATTGACAATACTGTGTCAATAGTTGTTGGCAATCGAAATGCATAAAATGAAATTCTTGAAAGGTGAGTTCAACGTACATATGCATGTACATATGTATGTATGAATTTTGTTCTTGTGTAATCAACTTACAGTACATTTAAAGTTTAGAAGACCGTTCCGCGAATAGGCATTCCTACATTAATGACCACATATTACTAACATACTGTTGAGGTGTGTAGTAAGTGATAAATAGTCAAATCCCGACGTTCTTTGATTTACTATGAAAGTTGCGTATTGCACATGTAATTAAGTAATTGACTTGCCCAGAATAAAGGAATTATTACTATTCTAAATATTAACAAGAACATTTATTGACAAGAGTTAGTCATCATTGCATCTTAACCAGATCAATATACTAATACATATGAAAGTTGCGTATTGCACATGTAATTAAGTAATTGACTTGCCCAGAATAAAGGAATTATTACTATTCTAAATATTAACAAGAACATTTATTGACAAGAGTTAGTCATCATTGCATCTTAACCAGATCAATATACTAATACATTCCGTAAGTTTACTTTATATTTGATAATACTTGCATTACAATTGTCAATAACAAAGATAGATTACATTAGAAATAACAAAAATAGATTAATTAATTAATTTCACTTCAAATAAAACTAACAGAAGCAACAATTACAACTGCTACACAGTAGTAATAATAATAATAATCTTTATTCAGGTCGATCATTTGGCCTAGGCCCTTACAACCTTATTAGCAATTCGTATTAAGTGTTTACACGGTAGTAATACTCAGGGTTGGCAAATTGAAAATGCCATGGCGTTTTGGGCAATTTGCCTGCCGAAAATGCCCGGGCATTTTGGGCATTTTCAATCCATAGCTTTTCGGCATCTATGGCATTTTCTTCATTTTTGGCATAATCCTCGTAGGCAGGCATTTTGGGCGTATTTAATCATTTCTTGGGATACTTCTGCCTGGACGCTATCTATTATTTTTCAGCAAGGCAAAGGTGGGCAAAATAGTTTGCCTCGCCTATATCCTACATATATTTTTAATATCCGATCCTGCCTACATTTGGCCTACATTAATGTCGCTAAAACAAATACACCGACATATATGGAAGGATTATTCGCAAGCCTACCTAGTTGTCTACTTTTTTTAAAAGAAAACTATAGCCTACATATACGCCTGCATATTATTAAAAAAATCCACAGCCTACATTTACGCCTACATAATTGTAGCCTATATTTGCGCCTGTGAGTAATATGTAACAGTTTATAGGGAATCTGTGCTGATATAGGAACGCCTGAGTTGTCTCCCTACAAGGATTTCCCCTATGTCAAATTGGTTATCTCCCGGCGTTATACGTTTTATTAATTCATCCCAAACTTAGGTCGTATATCATACATAATTGAAGTACCTCCACTAACAATAAGAGAGTTATATATAGTATGTATGATAGCGCCAATATATAGATGTGTTTGTGGTTCCCCTCCGCCCTTGACATCACCTGGGAAAACTTTAACTTTTTAAGAAACATAATAACATTATTTATCACTATTAGGGAACTTACTGCAAGACTTTTGAAGTGTTCTTTTCCTTAGAAAATATACATAACCCCATGTATGCACACTCAGGATAACTAATTTGAATACTTCGTGAAAATTTAACAAATTTTTAATTATAACTGCACTTAGAAACAACATTACTTTCCTAGCTATTCATAAATTTTAGTAAAAAAATGTAAGGAAGCACTATTTAAACCAAAGGTGGGCGCCTCCCCTACATGTAGGGCCTACAAGTAGGCAAAATATAGGCTGCAAAAAAAATCTCATGTTAATTGTAGGCATTATAGGATAGGGGGATAACTTGTTGTGTAGATTGCCTATAAAATGTGTTGGGCATAATAACTTATTCATATAAATGTAGGCTAAATGTAGGCGCACATTTTACATGCATTTATATGTTAGGTAGATGTACTTACTATGCTGTGGACATTTTCTACTGTTTAAATAGTGCTTCCTTACATTTTTTTACTAAAATTTATTACAGCATAGTAAGTACATCTACCTAACATATAAATGCATGTAAAATGTGCGCCTACATTTAGCCTACATTTATATGAATAAGTTATTATGCCCAACACATTTTATAGGCAATCTACACAACAAGTTATCCCCCTATCCTATAATGCCTACAATTAACATGAGATTTTTTTTGCAGCCTATATTTTGCCTACTTGTAGGCCCTACATGTAGGGGAGGCGCCCACCTTTGCAGCAAGGTAAATTCCGATACATGTTTTGTTTGAACCGATAAAAATATCTTTATAATTGCATACCTGACATTTCATTAATTGTAGCGTGTCGCGTGTCTTGATTCACTATTCACTATACTAAAACTTTTATTATCACAATTTTAAATTTCATTCCATTTTCTAAATTTAAACTTGAGATTTAATCACGATACCTCGAATCAATGAAAATATTCAGCTAGAGCTTCCTTCGGGTTTCCGAAATCCCGAAGTTCCGTGTTCGGAAACGGAACGGAACAATTTCGGAACATTCTTTTTGGTTCCGTCATTGAATCGGGACAAAACCGGAACATGAGCTCTTGTACCGATAAAATTGGGACCGGGACGGTTGAGAGCATCGGTACGAAAATTGTCCCATATAATTTATGTTATCGGAAAGCGGAATTGTTCTGTTCCGTTCGGAACCGATCCCGGTACAATTTCTGAAGTGTCGCGCCATCGTTCAACTAGAATGGAAACGCATTTCTTATCGCTCTGGCTTGTAAGAAGTTTTTTGGCAAAATAAAGAAATTGGATGAACACAGTTAGATTTAATTGACGCAAATGCTTATATGTATGTATCGTTTTCCATAAAAATCAACAGAATAACTATTTTTGTTTAATAAACATGGGCATGGGCGATTTTTCTCGAAATGAAAATTCTGAAATCGAAATTATTAGCAGCAATGAAGCAAGCTTGCAGGAAATTAACACTGTTAGGCCATTGAAGTCCACACGCTACAAATATTTATTGCTAAAAAATAATTAATAATAATTATGTAATACTGCACAGCAGTTCTTTTTATATGGCCTAATTATTACTAAATATTATTTTATATAATTAAATAATAGCATTCCCTAGCATCCAATCTATTAAAAGTATATCATGTATATTAAGTTGCCAGTAATTTGTACACGCATTTCACGTATATGTTGGGAAAAATTCCGGGATATTTCGGAACGGAACGGGTTTGGAACGGAAAAACTAGCATAATACGGAACGGAACACAACCTGTAACGGAAAAAATACTTTACTCCTTTGTTCCGAACGGTGTCAGATCAAATGTTCCGATGTTCCGACAGCCGGAACGGAATCGGGAACAGTATTATTTGTAGGTTTCGGAACGGAACGGAATTTCCTACGGAACAAAAATGTTGAACACATTGGAAGCTCTATATTCAGCTTCATTGATCAGACATTGGCAAAAATAAAATGTTGTGTAATTACTTTCATAACAAGCAGTTGGACTATACCATAGAGGGGTGTGCTCGCACGAAAGTTTAAAAGACCCAGTGGAGGTATAACGGGAATTATTTAGTACCAAAACGTGTATTGCTCTGGACATCGATGTGACCAAAGAAATCGTTTTAAAGTTCACAAGAATCAGCGTTGGTCAAATCTTTCTCAAGAAAGCCAGAACCGAGTTCATCAAAACAAATTAGACATCATTATCATGTGTAAAAAATATTACTGCAATCCCCGATTTGGAAAAAAAAAATTTGATGAAGACGAAAATTATTATATTTTTACTTTTCACGAGTCTGAAGGTGAGTTGATGTTGAGGATTTTGTTGAATTAGATTAACAATACACAGGGGAAGAAACGATGTAGGAATAATAACAGTTGGCAAATTACGATGCTTTAAATTAATTCATTCGGTAAAATGTATATTTTTAAATGAAGTTTGACATTTAAAAAATTCTTTAAACAAGAGCGGTAAATAATGATTATGTAAAAAAATCGAAAATCCCAAAATGCCAATTTTCAGGGCATTTTTGGCATTTTCAGGGCATTTTTGGCATTTTCAGGGCATTTTTGGCATTTTCAGGGCATTTTCAAGCGGGCAGGCATAAAACCGAGGGCATTTTTATTTGACCAACCCTGGTAATACTATGACATCTCACTTCTCAGCACATACTATTGGATTTTGCATTTTACGTTTAGAATCCACTGTACCGCGTGTTTAGTCAAAGCACAGAGTAAATCACATAGTCAAAAATTCACAGGCACCACACAAATTTATGATTTGGATATGGTATGGAAAACTCGATAGGAATCCCAAAGTAATTACTAAGAATAGAATCAAGTACAATAATTACCCTGAATCAAATTTTGATCATAATTGTCGGGTGTTCAGCATTTTGACTGACAAATTTTAAAAGCCCACAATTTTAACATATTATTTTGGAATACCTACAACGTAGACTAGTATATATCCAAGTTGAAAAGAAGGTTCACAGCTATGAATTGTTTTGTATTAACGAATTCGTTCCAATTGGTTATTATTTCACCATACCAGAGTTGTTCAATAACCAATTTACAAGAGTATATTTTATTTCATTCATCTAGTTAGCATTTTGACCTAGTACCACTTGTATTTCTTCAGTGTTTATTAAAA
This sequence comes from Allacma fusca, assembly GCA_947179485.1. NCBI lineage: Eukaryota > Metazoa > Arthropoda > Collembola > Symphypleona > Sminthuridae > Allacma > Allacma fusca. The sequence goes on from OX359246.1 coordinate 40,329,885, forward strand.
ATAAACCATAAATGATTTTTTAAATTAGAATAGGATACCCGTAGTGTGAATGGAAAAAGCCCAAAATACAAACCATTCCCAATGGGATTACACCTCTACACTCATAAAAGCTAAACGTATAATCTCAATACGCATAAACAGCTAAACGTATAAACTCAATACGCATAAACAGCTAAACGTATAAACTCAATACGCATAAACAGCTAAACGTATAAACTTAATACGCATAAACAGCTAAACGTATAAACTCAATACGCATAAACAGCTAAACGTATATAGTATCTAAACGCATAATGGTCTAAACGTTTAGGATATCTAAACGCATAAGGTATCAAAATGTATAATGAATATAATATTGTACTTGTAAATATTGATATTCGTTTAAATAAGGCCGGTATTTCAATTCAGGGATCAAAACAATATTTAGCGTTCTACACATTCCCTTGCAGCAGCATCGTCGTTAAAGAGGTCAAATTGTCTATTGCATATTATACCCACGTCTACGGTTTTGAGTATTCCCAATTTTCAAGTAATTACCCCTGTGCGAAGCACGGGGCTTTTACTAGTGTTTATTACTCTCTAAATGGCAATGACTTGACGGTCCCAAGGAATGGAGCGTGATAGGGATTTCAGTTTACGTCGAAGGCGCTGCCCGTGTGTTACGTTGGCAGGAACCTCCTGTCCTCGTCCCTACAGCGAGCAAGCAAGCTTGCATGCTGGCAGTATGTATACGCATACGAATCCATGCGTCATACATCACAGCGTAAAATGTGCACAACGTCTGACGTAGAGGACGTCCACTTGTTGAGGATACGCGTCTTCATGGACTATATGTCGACGATTTTAGTAATTCTCGAACTCACCATTTGCAATAATTTTTTTACATTCAGTGTGCTAGTAATTTGATAAATAATTACAGAAAGAACGTTTTAGCACATACTGGCTAAAATTCTAAATAATGGAAAAAAGACTGGAAGACGGTCAAATAATAAAAAAATCCCATAATGCGCGCAACTGAAATACTTTGTCACTTTGCCAAAAATTAAGCGTCCTACAACCTTAATTTTGGACAAAATTTTTCCCCGTTAACTTGGCTCCGGATAGAGATTTTTGTTTTTTCGTTTCGTGTTTTTGCTGGCGTCTCTACATACAATACTATTGCAGGGATCGTCTAATATGTATGTATACGTGCAAACTCATTTAAATTTTCTTGAACCAAGCGCCAAAATTAATTTTTTCGAACAGGTTTAGGATAATAACAAATATAATTTTGAATTGCCTTTGCAACACGTTATTGATCTCTGTTGTTGCAAATATAAAGCTGTAAAACACCTATTCTACAAAATTATTCTATTACCTAAACTACAAGAATTTAGTTAATAATGAGGATCTAATTTATTTATCATCCTGCTTCAACGAGGTCACCGGAGCTAAAAATGTAACGCATTGTTTAATTTTTTGATACTCAATTTTACTTACACAACTTTACAACATTTCAGCGGAAATCCTACAAGATTTATAGCAAACATATGTTAATATTGAGTTCTAGAAACATCCATATTTGCACACTTTTGGTGGCTCAAATTACTCAAACGTTTCAAGTATTCTTTTCGTAAATGAAAAAACAACACTAGAAATTTCGTCCACCATTATTATGGAGCTGATATTTATTAGGCCTTAATTAGGATAAACTAAACGGCATGCCGATTATATTTTTTACTTTAAAATTGCTACAAAGTTTAAAATACTTGATCAAACAACTGTAAACAGTAGTCTGATTTACTAATTTTCATAATTAACATGTTAGCAACCATAATATTGACTCATCTGGTGAGTGTAACTGGCAGTAATATTCATGAATATTTGTCGTCGTTAATTTTGCTTAACCAATTTTTATTTATCTCTTAAACTTCTTCTTAGCTTCAGAATAGGTGAACTAAACAATTACTATTTTTACAATGGAACAAGAGCCCAGAGTATCAAGAACATCCTTATAAAACAATAAATCGGAACTTTTAGTTATTCAATAAGTATAGAAACAGGACAAAACTTATTCTCGATTTCTAACATACTGGGCATTGTGAACGCGACTTTAATGCTGGTGGAATAAAAACAAACACAAAGGTGTCATTATTATGAAGATTCCGTTGTTATACCGTATCCTCAAGCTAAATGATTTGACGTCTGGAGTCCACAAATTTCAAATTTTGTATAAATGAAAAAAAAACATCAATGGAGATATTTGTACACAAAACAGCTGTGCTGATTTTGAATGAAATCAGATCAGAATTACGAGCCCTGCAGAGATCCTTGTATATAATAAGTACCCATCAACCCCTAGGTCAAAAATGTATATTAAAATGTTTGTTAATATTGTTTTATTTTTAATAATTTGAAATCAGAATTAATGTTTCTGACTGTTATTTTATGTAATTATGCTGAATAATAATTTCATGATTAGCGAGGGTGTTAATATACTTGTGTTGATTTACTACAAAAGTTTATAGAGTAACTATGGTAGTGCATTCACAAGATTGTTGTCGCACTTTTTTATATATTCATAACGTGTAAATATAGCTTAAAAATGTCTGTCGTTATTGAGAATTGGACTATTTGATCGATATTTTTGAGTAGCCTAAATGTTGGGATAAGTTCACGTTGCTTCAAGTAGTTCAAAAACGGTGATGACAGATACAAAGTATATTATGCAAGAATACAGAGCTATGCTAAATACTTGGTCTTCGATGACAAAATACAAAATAAAATACCTGAAATAAAATACGGAAAATACAAAATACAAAGTAAAATACCTAAGGTTACTGTTCTAAAATACAAATAAAAATACAATACATCGTAGGTAATTTAAAATGCTCAAATACAAAATACTGTATTTTAAATACAATATTTTCCTTAAAATACCCACCTAATGCTCACTCTTTTCGGTTTCTAGAACACAAACAGCGTTAAGAAGCAACCTTTTAAAATCTAATCAGATAACTATAAAAACTTCAAAGATTACAAATAAGACGTGTAGTAACAAATTGTTCGACTAATGCCAAATAGGTAAGTCCATTATAAATATAATTTAAATCGTTTTGACTTTTAACGAAATTATGTAGATTAATATGAAATTTCGATTTATTAGTAATTAAATGTATTTTTGGAATAATTATAAAAATTAGTATCTGAAAATTAAATTGAGTCGGCATCTCTTAAATATCGTTGTTGAAGAGCCTTTTCAGTGACGATATGTAGTACCGAGATCCTGAACAATTTTGATGTAGTCAAGGGATTCATTCCAATGTATGTAATTTCAATCCTAAAATGAAATTCTCACATATATTGCACATCATACAAGCTACATACAATGTCAAAGTCAGAAATCATACAGGTGAAAAGTATGTTGAGCCAAATACTTTATTTGAAATACATTTCACATGTCATTGAGAGTAAGTAAGTACTACAGTAAATACTTTTGTACTTACTGGATCTTAAAATACTAAGTACAAAATACTTGCCCAATGCGTGTCAATTTGGGAATACAAAATACTTTGTGGTCTGAAAATGTGAATTTTGAAATACAATACAAGCGTGATTTTTAAATGTTACAAATAAGTTCTAAAGTTAACAGTTTAACGAGTCTGCCTAAGAATGTAGTAATACATACCAGAGCTGCGTTCAAGTCGTTATTTTATACAACAAGTTGCCTACATAACTTGACTTGAACGTGAACTTGCACTTGATTGTTCAAGTATTTCTTTGATTTGGGACTCGTCAGTACAGCGCAAACAGAAAAAATGACTTCGTGAACCGTCAGTGGCAGAATGAAGATTGACGTAGTAAATAAAAATATTATTTTCGCAACTTCAATTGCTGCTCGAAATAATTCAATGTTTGTTTTTTTGGAAAAGAGATGGTTACATCTCAATATCCATGGTGCTCAACGGAGCAGCTATTTACAAAACTTGAATTCCGACCAGTGCGGATTGATTATACTGTAAAGAGGCAAAGAGTTATTTATATCACGAATTTGATAATTTTAATAATTTAAAACTGGATTACGTGATGAAATTTTGTTCGCAATTATTATAGCTGATAATGGTTAGGCCGTAATTAGGATAAACTAAACGGCATGCGGATGATATTCTTTACTTTAAAATTGCTAGAAAGTTTAAAATACTTGATCAAATAATTGCCGACATTGTGTTCTAATTTAATAATGTCCACAATTTAGAGGGTAGCAATCGTATTATTGGCCTGTTCACATTAGTGTTGCACTGATCTGGTGAGTGTAACCAGCAGTTATATTCATGAATATTTGTCGTCGTTAATTTTGATTAACCAATATTCATTTATAAGATCGTTTGCTGTTCATCTGCGCTATCATGTTTAATATTAGCAAAACTTATTCTTACAGGCAGGTGTGTATTATTAAAATAATTTTTACCCTGGCCCAACCCTCAAAACAGTGTGAGCTTTTACACTTGTAATGTGAGGGCCTTAGTCAACATTTTTTTTACCCTGGCACTAAATGTTTTAACCTGGCCGGGCCAGGGTGGGAGCCCCCGTAAATCCACCCCTGCTTACAGGGAATCATAAATTGCTCTTAAACTTCTTCTTAGCTTCAGAACAGGCGAAGAGAACAATAGCTTCATTTTTATAATGGAACAAGAACCTCGACTATCAAGAACATCCTCATAAAACAATAATTCGGAACTTTTAATTATTCAAAGTATGCAAACAGGAAGCCAGAATTATTCTCGATGTGGACCGCTGGGCATTGTGGAGGAGAATTTTTATCTCGGTGGAATAAAAACAAAGATGTCATTATTATAATGATTGACGTCCAATATTATTTTTAGTTATATGCAAGAGATAAGCTTGATTTCAGTGAAAAAAACTCAAGTTATACTCAAGTTTTATTCAAATACTTCCATTCAGTGTACTTGAACTTGACTTGATTTTGAAATCAAGTAATAAATTATTAACTTGAACTTGATGGAACTTGAAAATTCAAGTTAAAATTATAAATTCACTTGAACTTGATGTTCAAGTTCAAGTTACAAAATTGTCTGCACTTGACTTGAACTTGATATGATAACTATTCAAGTTGTACTTGAACTTGAACGCAGCTCTGATACATATACTTTAATTATGAATCCTGCATCATGTAAATTACAACCTCAATACTTAAGCATTTAAAGACGGATTTTAAACAATCCCAAATTCTCTGTTCCTCTCATGCCTATGTAGCGTTTTCCAATTTTTGAACGCATTTATATTCACGAACAAAATTTTTACATTTTGTATTTTCCGGACCGCAATCTGAATTAATACATAGAATGCAGTTTTGAATTGAGTACAACATTTCGGGCTAAGTTCTGTTCCAAGTAAAACAACAATAGTTGAACTAATGGTGGGACTTGGATATTATATATTCACAAATCTTGACCAAAATCTTGAGTAAAGTTGTATTAAAGCTCTTAAAGTTGGGTACATAATGGGAGTTTTTCCGGTTAATGGAATTCAAAAAAAAGATGCATGAATATCGCTCCACGTAAGGTGCGTTGTTACCAAAACATTAATACATTTCATCATACTGTCATTTTCCTTTTGTTATTCACTAAGTGCCAGCAGTGTCATACAAACGTAAGCAATCATTTTCGCCCATTTATTACTAGTATACACCCTTTAAATAACAATCCAGCTTGAGAATCAGTATCATGACCCTCACAAGAATACTCGAAAAGGCAACATGAATAAATACTGCTAGGGTTAGCTTGAGCATCCTCTAGTTTTATATATTTTGTCTTTAAAGGTTCTTACTTCATTGGATTTTGCATACATTACTGCATCATGGGTGAGCCTTACAAAACAACCCAAATCAAGTACATACAAGGTCACCCATATGATTTCCAGCGTCATCCTACATAAGGGTGTAGTTCATACAATATTTGTTTTGCTCTAAATGCATTGACATGAATGAATGTGTGTGTACTACAGGGGTGTTTACCTTAACAGTGACCGTGTTTGAACTATTATTTCAACGAGGTAAAACTGGGAAAACATTTTTTCACATTTGTTTTCGTGTTAACCATTGTTTTTAACGTGAAAACTGATTTACACTTTTAGGAAAAACAGTTTGCGTGTATTTTTCTGGGACCGTCCTATTACACTACTCGATCTAGTTTTTCCGAAGCTTTTGCATTTGAACTACTTTGGCACAAACATTTTGTGATGCAGTAATCGAAGCGCATTATATTTAAGGAATACATCATTAAGTGACGTATGAAGATTATGCGATTTGAGAATGTAAGTTATCCCGATGACCTCTTACAATTCCCGGGGATAATCCAGTAGGAAACGGGTAGTACAGGAAATGTCCGATCACCATGACCAAACACCTTCAATGTCTCCTCAAAACGCATGTAAGGGACATTAGCCTCAACTCAAGGTTTTCAAACGTCCCTAATAAAATACGGGTATGGAAAATCTTCTAAATTGTCAACGCACTAAATAATGATCAGATTGGCAACTGTGTGACTTATTTCACCTGATTCCAACATGGCAACTATCCCTGTCAAAAAAAGGCAAATATCTCGTCCAAAAATTCGCAACTTTACTCAGTTTGGCACGTGTATGCGCACACAATTTTCAAAAAATGGCAACTATCTCATTCAAAAAGTGTCAACTTAGCCCACTTTGGCACCTATGTAGGTAATAAAATTTTTTTAAAAAGTGGCAACTTATCCCAGTTTGGCACTTATATACGTACAAATTTTTTAAACAAAATGTCAAGTTATATTAGTTTGGCACGTGTATGCGCACACAATTTTCAAAAAATGGCAACTATCTCATTCAAAAAGTGTCAACAGCCCACTTTGGCACCTATGTAGGTAATACAATTTTTTTTAAAAGTCGCAAATCATCCCAGTTTGATACGTATATACGTACAAATTGTTTTAACAAATTGGCAAGTCGTCCCAGTTTGGCACGTGTATGGCCATAAAATTTCAAAAAAGTGCGACCAAATTTTTTAAAATGTGGCAACAAATCCCGCTTTGCCATATGTAGGTAAACATTTGTTTTAAAAATTGGCAACTCATCCAAAATTGGCACGTGTATGACCAGTAATTTAAAAAATTATAACTAATATACTAACTTTTTTTAAAATGGCAAGTCATCCCAGTTTGGCACGTGTATAATCCCAAATTTTAGAAACTGTCACCAAATTTTTAAAAACGTGGCAACCAACCCCGCTTTGGCATGTATGTAGGTAAATATTTGTTTTAAAAAATGGCAACTCATCCAAAATTGGCACGTGTATGACCACAAATTTAAAAAATTACAACTAATATACTAATCGCAGTTTGGCATGTATGTAGGTATAACTTTTTTTAAAATGGCAAGTAATCTCAGTTTGGCACGTGTATGGGCATAAAATATTTAAAAAGTTGCAACTTCACCCAGTTTGGCCCGTGTGTAGGTAATAATTTAAAAAAAAAATGGCAACTCATCCCAGTTTTTAAACTCTACTGCATTGGCATATGAAGGGGTACTATTTTGGCCACGCACCAGCGCGAAGATTTTCCATACCCGATAAAATAGTGTGTAGTAATTCTTACTTTCAGAGGGACTATTGTTATGGATACAAACACCAGGTTTAACATTAGCGCTGACCAACCCTTATGTCACCACAAACGTTTCTCTGGTCTTGACGAAATGACAATTATTTTCATGTAAATCAAAGATGCTGCACTGTCAATTAAAGTCTTCGACCCAGACGAATGTCTCCCAAAAGATTGCCACAAATTTGGACTAATTACATTGCCCGTACGGAAAAGCTCGTAGCTCTTCCGGGAATTTGTATTCCGGTTCCTCTTATTGTGGCCCCTTAATTTGAGAATGTAACAGATTTCGTGCAAATATTTATGCAGGATTTGATTTTCTTATCATCACCAATATATGCACTATCTTCGCCATCAGTAATTTTTTCATATACTTGTCCGCGGCAACCTAGTTTTGAGTTTTTCCGAAGTTACCCGGATTCTTTATGAAAAAGTTTCCAGGAGTTTCTTTTTTAAAATAAATACTAAAATAAATTCCGTGTCAGGAAATGTAAACATTATCAAAAAATATTTTCATCAACTGTTTACATGGGCTTATAACTTCGGAAACCCCTTAGATACGCATAACAACTTTGGTCATTTTTTCGGGAGTAACTTGAATGAGGAAACATTTGAAATTGAGCACATCTATTAACGATACTCCAAATTATCTATAACGATGGCGAAAAAATCGACCGTAGTTTATTATGCGCGGGCCAAGGACGGTTACTTTTAAAGTAACCACCCCTGAATTAGGTACTGGTACTCTTTAAGTTAATACATAACTCTTTCCTCCAAAATGTTTTTGATTGTTTGTGGAGATATGAATAACTGCATTAAATATAAACATTTCTTAAAATCTAGGTTATACACATACCTTTACACTGAAATGATTTAATGACACCTCTGACAAAATGATTGTGTATCTTAGGCTTTTATCACTAATGGAACTAAATATACCGAATATGTATTTGAGAAACTGCTGTGGCTGGAATGGCACTAAAGAATATTTAAACCGTTTGATACGTTTAGATGACGACGCGCTAGGTACACGTTCACGTTTTTACAGCAGTGTTACATTTTAAAATTCCCAATGATTCACTGGAATAAATAAGAAGTTGATTCATACACAATAAATTGATTTAACGAGATATTTTATCTGTATAGCTGACCAAATGAAGTCTCGTGAATGTAGCACTAACCTTTCAACCAATCAAAGGCATTCCAGCCGTATCATGCGGAATTCAGCAATCATTTTCACAATATATTTACTGGTGTACTCTCTTCGAATGATCCTGTGGCCAGAGAAACCATATCATATAACCAGTATGCTCAAAAATGCAAAACGTATAAATATAGTGAGAGTTGCAATGAGCATCCTCCAATTTTACGTATTTTGTATTCAGAAGTTTGTCTGTCACTGGACTTTTTTATTGTAGAATATGTATCATGGGAGCGTAATGTGCAAACACTTATGGTAAACAGCTTTGCGTCAATAGACCTGCTTGATAATACTATTCAAACAATCGCTGTTCATTTTGGTAACACACAAATACACCAAATCATTTTAAAAAATTATATTATTTTTACTCATAGCCAGCTGAAACTTTCTAAGTGGAAGGAATACTCTTCCAGAAATTTGGAAGACGCTGCAAGCAAGTTTGATGTGTTGAGGGTTCTACAAAGTGAACAGAACGCCATTTGGAATCGTGTGTACTTTGTTTGTTTCTTGGCATACGTCGTTTTTACTACAAATAATGTTTATCTTGTTGTTTTGACACAAACTCGCAAAGCTGTATTTGTGTCATTGGCCATGAGCTACAATAATGTAGCTTGGTGAATTCAGTGGCACAGCAATATGAGGCTTCTCGGAAAGTTCTGGATTCTTGGATGTATTTTCGAGGAAATTGTTTGTTTCGGAAACGCTTTAAAAGGATTTAACCTATTCGTACCCAAAATGGATGGCTCGGGTATGTTGACAGGCCGTTGACTTTGACATTCCTGGGAATTATCATTGACAATACTGTGTCTTCAGTTGTTCGCAATCGAAATGCTTAAAATGAAACTCTGAATAGTGAGTTCCAAGGTGCAACTGTGGTTATAGAATAAATTTTGTTCTCTTCGTGTAATCAACTTTCAATCGATTTAGAGTTCACGAGACCGTTCCGCGACGGTTTCTGATTACGGGGTCATGGTATTCTTGGAACTTGAAAAAAGGCAGTTTTGATATTCCTTTTAAATGGTTCGATCAACATGGGTTCGTATAGGTTTGGCTGAAAAATGGACTGTATAGTTGGTGATCACATCCATACTACTCCCTATCTCGGCAAGTGATTTACAGAGCTATGCAGCATTTTCAAATACAGTATTTTAAAAACGTATTTTGAGACCACAAAGTATTTTATATTTCAAAGTTAGTAAGCAGTGAGGAAGTATTTTGTACTTAGTATTTTGAGAGCCAGTAAGTACAAAAGTATTTGGTGTTTACTTACTCTTAATGACATGTGAAATGTATTTAAAATAAAATATTTGGCTCAAAATACTTTTCAGTAGCATTATTTCTGAATTTGACATTGTATGCAGTTTGTATGATGTGCAATATCTGTGAAAAATTCATTTTATCATTGGAATAACATACGTTGGAATGAATCCGTGAACTACATCAAACACGTTCAGGTTTTCTTTACTACGTATCGTCGTTTAAGAGGCGAAATGGTCTACGCGAGCATGCTTTTGTACAGCACAGACCATTTTGCCTCTTCAACAACGATATCTAAGATACGCCGATGACCGACTCGATTTAATTTTCAGATACTAACTCCTTTTTATAATAATTATTCCGAAAATACATTTAATTACTAATAAATAAAAATTATGTGAAGTAATTTTAATTCACATTTTTTCATTAACAGTTAAACCGACTTAAAATATAATTATAATGGACTGACCTATTCGGCAGCCGTTGAACATTTTGTTACTACACATGCCTTATATGCAGTCTTTGAATTGTTTAAAATTGTGATTGTTTTAAAAAGTTTGTGTTCTAGAAACTGAAACGAGTGAGCAATATGTGGGTATTTTGTATTTGAGTATTTTAAATTACCTACCTGTATTGCATTTTTATTACAATTTTAGCAATGTAACCTGAGGAATTTTACTTTGTATTTTGTATTTAATATATTTTATTTCAGGTATTTTACTTTGTATTTTCCATATTTTATTTCAGGTATTTTACTTTGTATTTTCCATATTTTATTTCAGGTATTTTACTTTGTATTTTCCATATTTTATTTCAGGTATTTTACTTTGTATTTTCCATATTTTATTTCAGGTATTTTACTTTGTATTTTCCATATTTTATTTCAGGTATTTTACTTTGTATTTTCCATATTTTATTTCAGGTATTTTACTTTGTATTTTCCATATTTTATTTCAGGTATTTTACTTTGTATTTTCCATATTTTATTTCAGGTATTTTACTTTGTATTTTCCATATTTTATTTCAGGTATTTTACTTTGTATTTTCCATATTTTATTTCAGGTATTTTACTTTGTATTTTCCATATTTTATTTCAGGTATTTTACTTTGTATTTTCCATATTTTATTTCAGGTATTTTACTTTGTATTTTCCATATTTTATTTCAGGTATTTTACTTTGTATTTTCCATATTTTATTTCAGGTATTTTACTTTGTATTTTCCATATTTATTTTATTTCAGGTATTTTACTTTGTATTTTCCATATTTTATTTCAGGTATTTTACTTTGTATTTTCCATATTTTATTTCAGGTATTTTACTTTGTATTTTCCATATTTTATTTCAGGTATTTTACTTTGTATTTTCCATATTTTATTTCAGGTATTTTACTTTGTATTTTCCATATTTTATTTCAGGTATTTTACTTTGTATTTTCCATATTTTATTTCAGGTATTTTACTTTGTATTTTCCATATTTTATTTCAGGTATTTTACTTTGTATTTTCCATATTTTATTTCAGGTATTTTACTTTGTATTTTCCATATTTTATTTCAGGTATTTTATTTTGTATTTTGTCATCGAAAACCAAGTCTTTTGCATACCTCTGGTGATTTATAATGTAAGTGAAAAGATAATATTATATTCTTTTCATTTTGAAAAGGCATTTGTGTTTATGTATTACAAGGGCATTCTTTACACCTAGAGCCAAAGGTGGGCGCATACCCTACATGTATGCCTACAAGTAGGCAAAAATGTAGGCTATGGTCAAATTTACGCATATTTTGTAGGCATTTGTATGTAGGCTGTATATTTCGAGGGAAAAATGTATGCAATGTATGTATGCTGGGAATAATCAGTACGTACCTACATAAAAAAAGGTAGGTACTTAAGCATGAAAATGTATGTATGTTTGTTTGAACCTTTCGTATTCCAAAGCGCTGAATAAAAGCCCCATCTACACTTTGGTTCACATATATACATATGTTATGTTACTTTTGTTTACGTGCTGGAGTAAAAACGATTTTAATTCGTTTTCAGCAATTACAATGAATGATTGAATAATTTCATTTTAGTTATGCAGGTATGAATCAATTACGACAAAGAGGTATGTTAGTTGTAGGTAGGGACAATTCTCGGGAGTAATGTATGTAGGTTGTAGGTAGGGTCAACTCTCGGGAGGGATGTATGTAGGTTGTAGGTAGTGTCAACTCTCGGGTGGGATTTATGTAGGCTAAAATGTAGGTTGTACGTAAGAACCTAAAAATATGTAGGCTTTAAGGTATGCGAAAACTTTGCCCACCTTTGCCTAGAGCTGACATCGCTTGTGTACTAGACACAGATGTAATTCATTTATTAATATAACAGCGTTTAGATCACGCCATGTCATATACAGATAGCTAATACCTACAAAATCCCGAACGAAAATATTCCTCAAACTTACAAGCTGCAAATATCTATTTATATTTATAATAATTCTAGTGACTTCTACTATTAAATATTGACTTGTGTTGTATATTCATTTGTAAGCAAGGGGTAACACCACTTGTTGGAATACGAAATCGATGCAATTAGGCGTTGATGTTCTCTCAAATCTAATGAACGGTGAGGCCTGAACAGCCACATTATTTGGAATGGATGCCAGGTTGATACGATCTTCCACAAGCATATTTGAATAATAGACCTCCTCAAAACCAAAAATAAAATTTCACGTAATGATTTATTGCAAAACGTTTATAGCAATTTTTATTTCATGAATGTAGTTGAAAATTTGCATATATATTTATTGATATGTATATTGTATACTTTTGTGCACGCAGGTTATCCGTGCTTTATGGATTATCATGACAAGTTATAGTTCTCGTAAAAGAAGTGGCGAAGAATGTGAAGGAAATTCATGTAAGTCTTTTGGTTTGATGTGTTATGGATTAAGCACACAGTTCCTACAATATTAATTACCAATCAAATAATGCATTTTGGAACAGTTCACAATTGGCAAATACACTTGTTGTTGTACATACTCACTGTCAATGTGTTTTTAACAATGAAATTTTAAATCTTTTCATTTTTGCTGATTTGAATAAAACTACCGAGAAAATCATTAAAAAGGTCTACGTTTTACAATTCTCAGTGGGAAGAGGATATCAATACCAAAAATTGGTTACGTCAAATTAGCAAAGATTACCGTATTGCCAGGTGTTTAGTGTGTAAAAAGACTTTTTCTGTGAAGTATGAAGGATTTGGGTCTGTTAAATCCAGGGACGGGAAGGGGCGTGAACACGAATACTTTTTTAAACCTTCAGATACGAAGGAAATACTTGACAAATGGCTTTGCATGGTCGAAACAATTTTTGTTATTTTTTTTTCGTAAACTAATTCCGATTCCTATTCTATTACTTTTCTTTAAGCCAAATGTTTAGGTATTGTAAGTATCCAATTTCAACAATTCTTTTTAAATTCCAATTCTACTATCATTGATCTAGTTGTCTATACTTACAACTAATCATTGCAACTGTTCATTTACATACAATAGAGGTACAAAATTTTTGGGGCACTGTGAAATTCGGATTCGGATTCCCGTCCCTGGTTAAATCTCACCTGAAAAGTTCCAAACGTAAAATACTAGTGAAAGCAGCTGTTGAAACTAAAAATGTTCTGAATTGTTTTCAAATAGAAAATGCTGGAGACGGTGGAATCTGGAAGTTATTAAAAAAGAAGTTGCAAGTATTTATCACAATGTTCAGTACAGCCACAGTAACAATAGTTCTCTAGACTCATTCCTGTTGTTTTCTCAGATTTATGTGCAGCAATACAATTTAGAAGCGGGAGCACTAAATCAACATCAATTGTCAAAAGCGTTCTGCGACCTGCGGCTCAGCAAATGTTAGTAAATAATATAAATTCTTGTCCCTATTTTGGCATTTCATTAGATGCTTCTAACAAAGGTGAGATTTTTAGCATATTTAAATATTAATTATAATAATTTTTTGAATCATTCTAAAAGTGAGTACAAATCATTCCTTTATCAGTAGAATACCCAAGTAACATTTTTTGTCGGTACGATGCTGGGCCAACAGCAATAATTTTACTATGGCCCTGTTCCGGTATTTGGCCGCGTGTCCAGCAGAAAACCTACGCTTTATCCAAGGGTTTTATGATGGTATTAATACCGGAATTATTGCAGTTTCATAGGCGGAATATGACTGGAATTATGAAGCGATAATAGTTATTAATAGTAATAATGCGAGTGCTCCAACGTTTGGAAATAAAATCATGCAATAGTGATAACACGAATCAGTTTAGTAATTTTTATTATATCCATTTCATTCATGATAAAATACAAAAACTTATTTATTCCAATGAAACTAAAATTATTCATGTCTTTCACAAATCCTACGAAAATGGCGAAGCACAAAAATTATTGCAGGTAGTGTCAGTCGGGAGGAGAACACACATTCTATACAATTTTGTTACAGCTAAAATATTAAAATCGGACATATCTAGCATATTACAATTGAAAATACCAAACTTAGAACTAGTAACTGGGTAGTATTCAACACATTTCAAATTATGAAAGCTTTAAAACGTAACATTATCGTAGAAAAATCTTTTACAATTCCAGTTCCCCCCGAAATTTCGAATATTATAACAACTTTTTATCAACAGTGAAAAAACAATTATTACCGATTGCATGCGATAACAATGTGTCATTAATTCTCAAAACCAACTTTCCATTTCGTAAATAAATTGTTGACACAAATTCAGTTGTAAATGTTTTAATGGATGATATCTCAGCTAACTGGTTTATTATCTGAACTAAATCATTATTTTTCCCTCTTAAAAGTCGTTTGTATGATTGCATGTGACTCAAAAGGCCATGCACTGAAAGTGTCTAGCGGTCCGTCAATATCACTGCTTACACTGGAAGTGTTTGAACAACACTTCGGGGTACAATTAGAGGTGTCCGATTCACTGCTATAGCTTGCCTGATAATTTTGAAGGTCACTTAGCTGTGCAACGTTATCGTCTATACTTTTTCTAAAACTATTTACGCTATCTAGGAATTCACATTTTGCCAATTTCTGGATTTCTTGAGCTCTCCACCGGCACTTTGTGCGCACTGAATTTCCTGATTTACTTCTGGTACCTTTGTCGCCCCTCATATCTGGCATTCGCACCCCGGAACCAGTTCTAAATTTCGGTATTAATGAGCTTCTCAGTCCAATTATCCAGCGGAAGATTCCGGCGCGTTGATTCTAGTAAAAATTAAAGTGATAATTCAATTAAGTTTCAAAGTAAACAATTTTAAAAGTTATATCACATTTAAATACTATCCTCATATAATATTTTAATAATAATAAATTAATAGTACCAACCACAATTTCGTGCAAAATTGAATCCTTGAAAGTAATTTAGCCGTTACTTCCACGGTATCCAATTCTGAGTGCAAATTCACCCGAAAATAATTTCATCAAATTGGATCTTGCGACCTTTCAACAAGTATTTCCTCCTAACGATCCTAGATACCGCTTCTACGTTAAACAAATATTTGTTCCTCATCTCTTCACATTTTTATAAATTTTAGCACCACTGCTGTAAATTAATTATGTACCGAAATCCTCATGTTACCATCAGCTTAAATCCAACTTTCAAGCTCTTGAAGTTGTATTGCGCAACTAACTGGAATGAGAGAGGAAAGCTCATCAAACTCTCCAGAAATTTTGTTGCGTGTCCAACGCTTGTAATATCCTTTACTCCTTACTTAATGTGAACAAGATGTTCTACAACTAGCGCTCTAAGAGCTTAGAGTTAAAAAATATTTCATTGCAATTAATTAAGATTAATTAAGGGTACTACCGTTCTAATTTATCTCCTATTATATGTTTACCCAAATCTCATTTCTCAAATCCTGATAATTATCACTAGAATAAAATGGTGCACTGGCCCTTTGCTGATTTCCGGAAGTTTGATTCCTTCTGGTTGGTAACTATTGGATGCTGCTGGCGTAGTGAAAGTTCCACCAATGCCACTAGGCGCAATTTCTATTTCTAAATGTAATTAAGTAATTGCTGGTGAAACAATTGTACTGCCATGTTATATTTTTATTTACCGTCATTACGTATGTATACACTTATGTAGATTTCCTTGTCGAATAAAAAATGTTGCAACTGGAACTGAATTTCTTAAGGTTTCTCCAGAAACATTCCTTTGAATTGAAATTGGGTCGATCTCGTCAAAATCCGTTGAAGGATTTTCTGCAACACTATCGTACGTAAAATCTTTATTTCTGAAGTTGCTGAATCGGATTCGTTTTCGCGGGTTAAACGCTTCCACGATCTAATCAGACTCGAGATTCGATGTATCCTCTGCTTTTTTTGCATACTTCAATCCGTCCTCGTAGTCATCTATATCATTAAAAATAAAAAAAACAAATAGCACGGTCAATATCAGGATAGATGTGTAACTTATTAAGTTAATATATTTATGTACAAAGCCAATAGATCCATATGTGCAAAATATTTACACTTACCTGTAGACCGCATTAGACTTCCAACTGTTTACGTCCGGGGGAATTCCTGTTTTAATAGCTGAGGAGAGAGCTTTGCCTTTGACCTTTGGACAATTACAATCATTATTTTCGTTGGAAATCATGTCAGTGCCACAGATTTGTAATTTACAAATTCAATAAATGAATATTTCCGCTCCATGGTCTTAAAGTATTTCGGCCCTTAATATCCTTGTTGCAAAGATACTTTTCAACTGCTATGAGGTTTTGTAAATATGGTGACAATTATTCAAAGCCAAAAATATTTTGAAGCAAATTTATTGAAATTGGTATCCAATTGTAAAAAATGTGAGTTCATTAAACTCGCTTGAACTTGCAAGAGAATACTTGAAATGTAAAAAACCAAATTATTAATGCTGTTTTAGGAAATATAAAAATGTGTTCTATGCGGTCCAGTATTTTGATAAAGTAAACTAAATATCTTATGGGATCCTAGATTTTTACGAAGACCCAAATGAATCAAGCAAAGATATATTTAAAAAATCCAGAACATAACTTTGAAGAATCGATTAAAAGTTCAAAATATCAGCAGTTACAGCGCGGACAATGCGAACATAAACTACAGTCGCCAAAATTTGTTGTTTCAGAAACTCCAGGAACAAAATCCATCAATTGTTGCTGTCAATTGTAAATCTCACATTATACACAACGCTGTGAAAAATTCAAGCACAAATTATCAATGGGTGCTGAAGGCTTAGATTTAAAAGTTTATAGCCAATTTGGCTTGTCTGCACAGAGAGTAGACTCTTTAAAACAGTTCTGTGAATTTGTGTATGTCGAGTATAGAAACGTTCTCAGACATGTGCCTATCCCACTGGATTTCCTTACTTCACTTCAGCACTGGATAGATTGCTTTCTAAAAGGTCAGCAAGTTTTAACAGCAATTAAGATGCTGCGGTAGAAGAATCCCTACCCGAGTGTTACCTATATTTTGTGAAAATGTTATTATACTGCCCAAAAGGCTGAAAAATGCAATTAAGAATTATGGATATATTATAATATAAAAACAGTTTATCCCGGAATGACATTTCAAAAAAATGGGAACCCTATATACTTTTAATACCACAAACGTTAAAAAAGATTTTAAATTTAAAAGGCAAATGAGTAAATTTCAAAATATCTAGAAAAAAATTACCGGCGTATTCTCTGATAAGTCAATATGCATGACAATGGATATTGAGAGCGAGAATAATGAAGCGAGGGAAAGTGAGCGGATTTGATGAGGCAAATGTAAACAACTCGTTTACATTTGCCTCATGACCTATATTTTAATTTTAATTTCGCAGGTCACCATCATCGATGTTATCATCATTATCACATCTTCATCATTAACATCATCCGCCCGTGTGATTAATTGAGGGGTGTGTGTGTGGAAGCACACTAACAGTAGGTTTCGATTCTACATCATACAATTGTTTTGGCAATTCTTCTCGGGACGATTTATTGTTTTACTGAGCCTGAAGAACGCCGAACGTATGCCGACGGTGATTAGGTATGACAATGATATTAAATACAAAGCATTTCAAAACTTGAAGAACCCATTAATGCCTTGAAACACTAAATATCAGAAAATTTTATTAACCACGTATCAAGCATGACGTACGTAGTATATAATATATATTTGACACTTCAACTGAACGTTCGGATTTACAGATGGATAAATAAATGTATAAGTATGAAGTGTCTTGAAAGTATAAGGGAAACTCGGACAACTCAAGTACGGAATCATCGGATTCAGTTATTAAATACCTCGTTTCGTGTTGTTGTAAATAATTGTATACAACAACGATAATGTAGAAACATATAAGATGGAAAAATTATAGCATAGTAATCATTATTGAAAGTTCCATGTACATGTATACCATGTATTTACCTTTAGTTAGTAATTAAAAGATTTAGAACATATAATTTATGCCTTGAAATACCAATCCAGTGTCTTCTCCAGTTATTATTTACGCTTACATAGTTATTATAAATTTCAGTTATTTTTAAGTGTTCCTGGCAATTTCGCGTATGCATAACTATCAAATTTCTCTAACTAACTAACAAAAAGTCTATAAAGAGCATAAGCAGATTATGCAGAACTCCAGAACCAGGTTATGTGAACTATCATTTGGAATTGCTGTGCTTCCCAGCTATATACCAACTGCTTGCAGCCTACTGAAAGCTCGCAATATTACGCCATTTTAGATTATCACTTAAAAGCGCTAATCATAATTATTATAAACATTAGACATAAATCATCAAATTTGGATTAAATTAAGACTGGTAGTGAGAATATACTTTCGGTTACAGTACTGAATAATTTGATAAGGGGAATTTTAATGGCTGAACTTAGTTGACATTCGTGTGGAATTCTTATTAGGAAGAATAATTACAAGCCTTAACATCCTGAGTTTTGATCTTTATATCCCTAAAAATATCATTAGGAAGTAAGGATTGATTTGTAGGAACCATGGACTTTAGTAACTGTAGCAAGTTAAATGTGTTGCGCTAATATGAAATCCTTTCATTTTTTCTATTTTAAATAATCAGTGCGTCCAGTGTCTGAGGCTTGAGTTACAATATTGCGGTACAACGGATCTATATACAAATTATAATAACATAAAAAATCATATTTGATCAGCACGTTGTGCTGATCCACTAAGGGGTGAAGCACCATACAGTGATGCAACAGCAAGGTTTAATAACGATGTTTGTATTAAATTGATCAAGGGATTAGTTAAATTCCACGTGTATAGCCAAATATTGAGTTTGGGAGAAAACTTTAGTGGGCCGAAAGCTGTTGTCCCATATTATTTTGATGATGAATTGCCAACTACCTATATGAAACGAATTGTTAGTCTTACAGTTAATACTTCACGTCTTATATGAGATTACTTTGCCTGGCGAAGCGGGATATCAATACTAAGCCTTCTCGACAGACTTTGATACGAGATCTATTGCCATTTACACTTTTATTATTTACGCTATTTATTTACACAAGTAATTGCTCCAGTGCGAAGCACGGGGCTTTTACTAGTTATTATTTATTATTGATCTCGACCTGTCCGTTGATTTAAACTTTCGCGGCTTTGGCTTTAAAATTCAAACCTTCGCGGCTCATTTCACTATATAGCAAGCCGCTATGTACTATATTATTTCACTATATAGCCAAGCAAGTCGGTGGTATATACAGGAAGTATACGTTATCGCAGAGGAGAGATTTTTCAGCTCGCTGTGCTTCTCGGCATATACCAACTGCTTGCAGCATACTGGAAGCTCGCTAAATTATGCAATTTTAGATTATCACTTAAAAGCGCTAATCATAATTATTATAAACATTAGACAAAAATCATCAAATTTGGATTAAATTAAGTATGGTAGTAAGAATTACTACGTTCGGTTACGGCACTGACGAATTTGAGGAGAGGAGAATTTTACTGACTGAACTTTGTACACATAAGTGTGAGATTCTTATTAGGAAAAAGCAAATGAAATTAAAAGTACTTAATATTGCAACACTTTTTATATTTAACGTCAGATAAATTCTCAGAGTTCGTATTGCTAAAGTTATTTGCTTACTATTTTTTAATTACAAGTCTTTACATCCATACATTTGATTTTTATATCCCCTAAAAATATCATTAGGAATTAAGGATTGATTTGTAGGAATCATGGACTTTAGTAATAATAGCAATTGAAACGTGTTGCTCTAACATGAATTCATTTCATTTTTTCTATTTTAAATAATCAGTGCGTCCAGTGTCTGAGGCTTGAGTTACAATATTGCGGTACAACGGATCTATATACAAATTATAATAACATAAAAAATCATATTTGACTAGCATGTTGTGCTGATCCAGTAAGGGGTGAAGCACCATACAATGATTTGATACAGCAAGATTTAATAACAATGTTGGTTGGTATTAAGTTGATCAAGTGATTAGTTAAATTCCCCGTGTATAGCCAATATTGAGTTTGGGAGTCAGTGGGTTGGAGCGTTGTACCATAATTTTTTGATGATGCAACTAGCTATTTAAAACGAACTAGCGTAAACAGCCATCGGCTTCGCCAATGGAAACTACATATATATTTCATATGCATAAGCCGTTTAGCAATTTTGTAGTGTGTACTTGCGAATCTATAAAGCGCGCTTAGAAGAGAGAGCGAAGATTTAAAAAACTCTCTTATGGCACGGCCAAATTATAGTATTTAGTGATTGTTAGTTTTACAATTGATAGTTCACATGTCTTATATGAGATTACTTTACCCAGCGAGGGGGACTTTTAACATTAAGCCTTCTCGACATGCTATGGTACGGGATCTATAGCAATTTACGGTTTTGTGTATACTCTCACAATTCTAAAGTAATTGCCCCTGTGCGAAGCACAGGGCTGTTACTAGTTATACGAATTGCCTGGTGTAATTTGCCGGGCAGATAATTCGAACAGACATAAAAACGGATAGTACAACACGACGCCCAAAAGCGAGAACTCAGTTTTACGTTGCCCCCAACAACTATCGAATTGGAAAGTGCGCGCATGCCTATAACACTGATTTATTTAACCTAAAAGAATCCATAGATGGGCATTTTGCTCCCCCTCTGCCTCTTTGTGCGAGGGATGGAATATAGCGTACTCGCGCTCTCCCTCGTCATCAATCGAGCGACATGTTACGGGTTGTCCTCGTCCTCGCCCTCGTGAGGGGCTACTTTTAAAATACACCCCTCTCCCTCGCACTCATGAGGGCCCTCGTTATTTTATATTACACGTAAATAACCCACCTATAATTTCCTACAATACCTGTGCCTTCAAATAACTTTTTCGCGGACACTTGGTTAAAATATGACAACTTCAATATGTGTCGACATTCCCCCAGTTCTGAACGTACGGAACTTTTGGATAGTTTTGAAGTTTAAAAAATTTCCTACAACCTAGCGTTCAAAACAAATTTTAAAAAAATTGTTGTTGAAATAAACTACTGTATTCAAAATAGTGCCCTTTATTGGTGCAGGTCCTACCCAGGTATTTAGGTACAGGTATACATATTAGATTTCGTGGTTGAAATAATTGTAAAAAGCAAAGATGCTAAACTGATTTTGCCTATCCTACATCCTACCTATACATTCAGTTTAGGAGAGGCCTTCCTTCTTCCCTATTTGTGCAATTGCTAGGCCTATATCCTTGCCTACAAGTAGGCATTTGCCGCTGCCTACATTTCTGCCTATATAGGGTAATGGAAAAAGTTAGCCCCTTCCTACATGGCACCCTATAATGTAGAATTAAATTATATTTTGATTAAAATTCATAATTACATTTTGCTGTCTTTATTTTAGCAAATTTATTATGGACATATAGCATTAGTTTAAAAAACAATTAGGCTATCCCTCATGTGCAACAATTATTCAGCAAACACTCACAATTGTTTGTTACTTTCTTATGTATCATATTTTGAAACAAACTGATTGTGAGTACTTCTTCAAAATTAATGTTACTCATGCATTATGTGAAAACTCCTATTGATTGGTCGTATTGCACGTTACAGTAAGTATATAAGCATCGAGCAATCACATACAATATATGTATATGTACTTAGTTATGTATGGATATTATTTTGAATGGGAAATCTCATATGTCCCTACAGTAGCCTGATATTCCAACGTAGCCAACGTTCAAAAATCGTTTTGGTTAGCATTGAGATAACTTATTCGATAATGAGAAAATAGTTATGTATATATGCACATCCTACATATTTGCCTTCATACAAGCGCGTTTTCGTGCTGCCTACATATATGCCTATATGACTGCGTGTATGCAGGTGTGCATTCCTATTTTATAGGCATTTTTTCTGCGAAAACCATTGCACCCTATTTTGCCTATAATTTTTTCTGCAAATAGCTCGCACCCTATAAATAGGCCTACATGTAGGCCTACATGTAGGATAGGCTAGCATCTTTGGTAAAAAGTATAAAATAACTTTTTTTTCGATTTTGTCCTGAAAATAACGTAAAAACATGTTAAAATTTTAATTCATCGGTAAAAAGTACCTATCTTCCTTATATTTTAATTGTCGGCAAAATGGAAAACTTTCAGTAGTGAAACTACAATTTTTTGTTATAAAAGACATTTTTGTTGGTTTTTGACAATAAATCTTTATAATCGATTCAGTAGCTCAGAAAATGAATATTATTGATCAAAGCTGTTTTCTACGTCTCTGGTTAATAAAGATTAGTCACAAATAGGTTCCATAACCTCAGACTAGTATTACGCAATAGTAGGGTCTGAAAACAGCATTAATCAAATATAAAGCCCAGGTGCCCTTGTTTACAAATGACCATGTCACCCGGACATCCTAAAATGAAATTTTTGTCTTTAGTTTAATGAGAAATTTTAACCTAAACAAGAGGACCTTTTACTTTTAAAAATTAAAACTGGAATTTTTGTGTAGGGCCATGAACCATGTACCTAAGACGTTATGAAGTTAGTCTTGCTACAGAACAATATATGTACGATTTTCGCATAAAGATTAAGGTAAGGTAAGTTCATGAGGGCTTACATGTGTACTCTGCCTCCCCCTCGTTCGCTCACATCCTATTCATAGGTCCTCTCCCTCACGTACATGAGGGCGTCTAAAATCAACTTGTACTCGCCATCACCCTCGCAGTTTGTGAGGGCGAGGACGAGGGAGAGGGCGAGGCATCCCTCAATCCCTCGTGAGGGTGCCCATGTATGAAAGAATCTCACCAACAACTTCGTCAATCATAACCGTTTGCATTATTGGGATCGTTACAACTGACTCATGCGTATACTGCACTGACCAATTAAAAACTCTCTAACCCAACGCGTCGGGCAAAACGACAACGAAACGTTTTGTTACGAAAGCACGTGTACAACGGATACCCGAATCGAAATTTCAGGGCACTGTAACTGTTATCGGGCTGTTCTGCAGTACAAAGCCCAACTCTGGACTTTGAGACATTCAATCATCAGCATTGCACGAGTAAGAAGGTTCGGAGTTAGGAAATGTCGGTTGGGTTTGTGAGTTGTGTTTTGATAAATTTCTGTAAATACATTTTTACACAATGGCTGCCGAAGGTTCCATTGATAATCTTGCTATTGTCAAAATCGCGAAGCCTGTTTGTCAGGATGAGCCTATTCATCCTGAAACAGTTGCAGAGGCAAATTTGGGATTTTTGAAGAAGAAGAAACACTGTGATGTTTCATTTGCAGTAGGTCCAAAGAAGAAGAAGATTCAGTGCCATAAATTCTTCCTTATGTCGAGATCTCCTGTCTTCGAAGCGATGTTTTCTGGGGAGTGGGACAGTCCGATTCCATTGCCTGATATAGAACCAGCAACTTTTGAATTTTTTCTCGAGGTAAAACTATTAATATAATACTATTATTATTATTATTTCGAAATGCAAGACAATTCCAGGGAGATTCTTTAAGCAGTCAATTGAAATGCTGAAAAAGCAAATGATATAAATCATACACATGAACGAAGGTTAAAAAATACAGTTCTAGTATGGCGCAGTGTTTTGTTGCTAGTATTTTTTTCTTTTTCAAAAATTTGGATCGGCTCGGACCTTTTATTCGAAATTATATCCTAGCCAGCAAAATAGTAAAATTCGGTTTCCTCACATGCAACGGCGAATTAAACTGACAAGAGAATAATTTCACATGAAATGTTTTGCACATGTCCAAACTTCTAAAATGTTTTCAAAATTTTGGGTATTTCGTTTCAAAATTTTGAAACAAAAAAGTATTTACTTTACAGCAACCAAACTGCAAGAAACAAGCAACACATGTAACTACTAGAGACTCATGTCGTTCCTTCCTGTATGATATCATTTGCTGTTTCAATAATTAGGTTTCCGGTTACAAGATCTCCCCGAACTTACCCTTTTTATTATTATTAATTGCCGTGTAACTTCATTTTACGATCCGTACAATTGTGATGACCTAATCAACGTGGAATTCTCTAAATATCTGTGGCATAATTGATTTCGACTTTGAGAGAGGAAAATTCATTGTTTCGGGTTATCTCATTTGATTACGTATATTTGAACTGCTTGGAAATTTTGACACTACTTTGTGCTTGTCGTTTGAGATCGTCGACCATGATTTCATGAAGGCGATGGGTTCCACTGATTTTGAATGTAGCTAGCCAAAGTATTTTTAAGGACACCTCATTTTAGTATGAATGTGGAATTAAATTGTTTCAATATTTTTCCAACTATAGTTCGTGTATGGGGACGTATTTACGGACAGTATTCCAATGGCTGTTCAAGTATTGCAGCTTGGGGTTAAATATGATGTGAAGCCTCTTGTTCAGAAGTGTGAACAACTCATGAGCGAGGATATCCAATTGAAGCATGCAATCGAAACATTTACCATAGCCCGGCGTTATTCTTTGGAGAATCTTATGGATCAGGCAGGACACTTACTGGCTTGGTTGGTTGCAGTTTTTATTGCTAGATTATAATCATTTTTGGCATTGGTATAGAGATGAACATTACAGATGATCTATCACTGAATTTTTACAAATGATTTTTAGTCACTTTGAGGACATTTCGAAAGAGGCAAGCTTTCGTGACATTGATGAAGAAACTTTAATTTATCTGTTGCGACGAGATCATTTACCCTTAGCTGAATTGAAATTGTTCAATATTGTATTGAGGTAAGTATTGAATTGGGTTTTTGCGTTCAGTCTTTCGAAAGTTTTGTGGTTTATCGGGGGTAACACATGTAAGTGGTTTATTCTTTGCCTTAATTTTAGATGGGCTAATGAAAATATGGGAGAGAATACCAGTTATTCGGAGGTTTTGAGAAACATCATACCCTTGATACGATTTCCCCTCATGACTGCTCAAGAATTTGCTACCTTTGTGTTCCCAACGCAGATTCTTCCTCAAAAGGATGTCATTGATTTGTTTTTGTATTTCAACTCGGAAGGAAAAGCTAGGTAAGCTATGTATTCTAGCATAGTATTGAGAAATATAGCCTGGCAAATTATTGTAGAGGTGTAGACACAATAATTTAGCTTTAATGAGTGATCATATTGAAAATTCCAAACCAGAGTACATTATGAAGTCGAATTATATTATGAATGTAATGTTAATTAAATTAACTTTAGTTAGGGCTCCGATATTCGCTAGTCCCATGAGATGCACAAAATGAGTATATATGCTTAAAATATGGTTGATTTCATTTCATGGTCCTTTGTCCAAACAACGAAAAATACAAATTCTATACACAAATTCTAAATTTATTGGCGTGGGGTTTAAAGAAAGTATGCTTTTAGAGAAATTGAGTGATCCAAAATTCGCGATTAAGGTCATTGCAAAAATTGTAAATTTGGAAATTAATGGTTTGAGTTGTATAAGCCTCAAAAATAATGAGTTGGTAAACCTTCCAAGAATTCGTTATAAATTATTCTCACATTATTATACTAATGTTACCAGTAGCACCCAAACGAAGTCCACCTAATGCAGTCCAATTGGCAGCAACATGCCAATATAGTGAAGCTAGTTTGGAAATATTTTATGAGACTGAAGGTCTATTTCAAGTTTCACCACAAAATGGTCAGTGAATTTTTACTGCTCTTTGTATGCTCATGTTCAGGAAAAATGTGACCAAGCGCATTCAATATTCTGATGTCCCCCGCTTACAGCCAATAGCGATCAAGTTTTACGAACCTGTTCCGACAGGGCTGCCTTCGTACCATCAGAGTTACGAAATACTCGAATATCGTCAAAACCATGAGGACAATTTGGAGTAAGTATCACCTCATAGTAGCATTTATATTATAATTCAGTCCTGTCAACAGAATTTCAAATGGTAAACTTGGGTAAACATGGCAATTTCGTGTTGTTCAGGATATTGTATAAACCAAAGCGTTCAGCAAGAGCAACTTACTCCAAGGTCAAGGTGGAGTCACTGATTTTGGAAGGGATGAACTACGATAGCTTGCAGACGTATTGGCCATCTAAAAGAAACCCTGAGCCGGAAATACAGGTTCTTGTTTCGATAGAAAAGTTGGACGGATCTGGTGAAGGAACAAGCCTCTTTGACCGAAACTGTTTCATCAGAAAAGGAGAACAAACCAAATTAAAGGTTTACCCGCAGTTAGAGTTGGATTGTGATGTAAAGTATCGTTTCAAAGTAAAATTTCAGGTACTCCTTTTTTTCATGTTATTTACATACTTTCTATCGCAGGGGTACAGTTTTTTGAAGCCAAGAGTATCTATACATTATAATTTGTATGCAACTTTAAATTAGGGAAGCGTCCTTGTAATAAAGCAGAGAGGCCAAAGGGACGTAGATTGGAATTATGATATGCTGACGAACTTAAAACTGGCTTCAGAAGTGCCAGATTCAAGTATACCTGGAAGCTTACAACTGACAATGGCTAAACCTCGATCGGAAACTGATGTTTATGGTTATGGTTATTATTGTGGTACACGGGCTTTGCATGTTTTGAAGGGATTGACGCTTTTGTAGGAATATTAAATTAAAATATTCAGAATAATATGCTATACAAAAGAAACGGGTGGAAGATCAAATAATTATTCGTCGTGATGCTAATTGTATGCTAATGTGATTTTGATTTAATTCGTGAGTGAGGATGAGTTTCTCGATTAAACAATGCACTAAAGGGTTGGTTATATATATTGTTAAACTGGAAGTCGCATTGTAAGTATTGCGATGGCGTTGAGTGCTGTTTGTTTCTTGTATATTTGATACAAATATTAGCCTTGACCCTATTATGATTACAGCTTACCAAGAACTGACATAATAGATTGAGTAGTGGTTATAATTTATAGTATTATTACTTTCGGGGGGGGGGGGCAGGGGTAATCACAGTATGAAATTGTTTGCTTGTGTCCCCTGTATATTGTTAATACATTTATTGCTTGTTTGGGTAAAATTAGAAAAACTTAATTTCTGTCATTTGAGGAACTACTAGTATAAGTGTCGAATCATTTATACGGAGTAAAATGAATTGCTCTAAATGAATAAATTGTCCTGCCAGCAATCAAAATTAATTTTATTTAT
Organism: Allacma fusca; assembly: GCA_947179485.1. Taxonomy (NCBI): domain Eukaryota; kingdom Metazoa; phylum Arthropoda; class Collembola; order Symphypleona; family Sminthuridae; genus Allacma; species Allacma fusca. The sequence goes on from OX359246.1 coordinate 40,357,574, forward strand.
TACAACGGCGTGGTTCATCATTCATAATAAATTTTATATTTTCGTGTCAATTTGGTGAATGGGTTACTTCGTCGTCTATTTACTTTCACTTTCACATAATGTTGCCTAAATCTGGAATATTCCTTGCATACCCAGAAACCCAGGTCTATTTGACAGTTTCTTTCAAGGATGGGAATCGGAATCGGTATTGGAATCGAAATCGGAATTATATTCGAAAATTTGAGGATTTTAATTCATATTAGAATTCCAAATAATTCCCAGAAAGTATTTTAATTCAAAATCGCATTCAAACAGATTTTTGGAATCCGAATTGGTATTCAAATATTTTTTAATGAATTCCGATTAAAATAAAGTATTGTTTTCAATGGTATATTTCATCAAGTGTACATACTTAAATATATAATTACATAAATTTAAAATTGTCGCAATTTTTTACTTACAACGCAAAGTTAATCAAAGAGCATTGACGAACGTTTTCTTCGTCCGAAATGAACATGCTTCCGCATTCTACGTAAAATAGAGTCAAATTATTATCACTTTCGGAGGCTTTTAACGGTTGTGCTCAAAACTTTGTTTGTTGTACAAGTTAATTACTCAAGTAATTTAAATCGTTGATACTAAAATTTTTGTAGGTAACTAAAATTGGGCCGAAAGAAAATTAGTAATGTTGGAGTTCAAATATCAGTTGAGCGTGTTTTTTCAGCTCTTAAATTTATACCTAGTGACCTACGGGGGAAACTAGCTTCCCAAAACATTCATAATATCATGTTTCTAAGGTTGAACTTTTTCCATAATTAAATTCTTTGTATTTTCAGTATACTAGAAGTTTTCAAATAAATAATCAAATCGGAAGTCATAATGAACGAATACTCGAGGATATTTAAATCCGTATTAGAATTCATATTTTTCAGTATTGCTATAAGTATTTTAAATCGGAATTCTTCGCCTTGAATATTTTAATTCGAATTAGAATTTTTCCGATTTCCCATCCTTGGTTTCTTTTCTGTCTCTAAAAACGTTGAATCATTGAAGCTCCAGGAACTTTTAGTTTCTGCCAAAGTATGTACAATAATAATATTTCCTTTATTAAAGAGTTATTACTCGATCAGTACAAAGATTAATGTTCTCCCCCGAGTCACACGGTCTAATATCCATTTTTTTAATTTATAAATTCAGCCGATTTTTACATTTTTATAATGTTGTTTATCAATGTCTGCACATTAGAATAATATATCAATTTCAATCACATTTTTTATCGGCAAATATAAACGAAGCATCTAAAATGAATGTTACTCTGTAAATGGCAATGACATGAAAGTAACTGCGATGGTTCGGTAATGAGTGTTTTCATTTCAGATCATTAAGGCTGTTTGCGTAACATGTGCTTATAAAGTGGTAATACAGTGCATTCAAAAACATGATCGATTTCAGCCAAAAGTAAACTCATATCCGAGCTTTTATTATGAAGCATAGCTTTGTAAAATTTGAATGAATTCGATACGCAAGTTTTGGAGTAATCGTGTCCACGTATGTAAGGGCAATAACAGATTATTAATGCTTGGGTGCTGGCGCTGCCCTAACAATAGTTTGTCATATCTGCATTTATGAAGGCGGTAATAATATGCGTCATCTTTCCCGTGACATTATTCTGATAGAGGTCTTCAACCACATCTAACAATAAGGGAACCACCGACCTGGAAGTCTGGACGAATTCCAAGTGTTAACTTTTAACTTCATCTATAATTCAACAGGCCAAAAATTCTTTGTGATTGTATTTATTCCTTTGAAATATAGCGTCGTAAGAGATCCCGGAAAGCACTTTCGACCAGGGTTGCTCATTAACACTCCACAGGCCCTGGAAGAGTCTCCAATGAAAGTTGACGACGACACAGATAAGAAAGTACAATTTCAGTATACCCCTCACAAACTCACAAAACAGTCCAATCGACCCGCCCGTGCAGCCAAAGGGTAAAATAATGTAAGAAAGATTGCCATTAATTTATCAATGAACCACCAGTTAGTTTGAATAGAATTCGTGCCCGAAATCTATGGGAGCTATATACATACATACATATATTCCTGTTGTAGAAAAGCTTACTTTAGCTTAATTTAAAAGCAGAGCTGTCCAAAATACATGCTCCCCAAATACAAATTACAAAATACAAAATACATTCTTCCGGTGTCGAAAATACAAACTACAAAATACATTCTTCCGGTGTCGAAAATACAAACTACAAAATACATTCTTCCGGTGTCGAAAATACAAAATACATTCTCCAGGCGTCGAAAATACAAACTACAAAATACAAAATACATACTCAAAGCGTAGAAAATACAAACTACAAAATACAAAATACATACTCAAAGCGTAGAAAATACAAACTACAAAATACAAAATACATACTCAAAGCGTAGAAAATACAAACTACAAAATACAAAATACATACTCAAAGCGTAGAAAATACAAACTACAAAATACAAAATACATACTCAAAGCGTAGAAAATACAAAATACAAAATACATACTCAAAGCGTAGAAAATACAAACTACAAAATACATACTCAAAGCGTAGAAAATACAAACTACAAAATACAAAATACATACTCAAAGCGTAGAAAATACAAACTACAAAATACATACTCAAAGCGTAGAAAATACAAACTACAAAATACAAAATACATACTCAAAGCGTAGAAAATACAAACAACAAAATACTCAATACATTCTTCAGGCGACGAAAATACAAAATACAAAATACATACATGAAACGTAGAACATCCAAAATCTGGAATTTAGTTTTATGGGATGTTAAAACGATTGAATTTCGTTTTACTTCATTGATGTGATTGGGTTTTGGCATAAACGGAATTTTCAAACCCAAAGAAAGTGCGCCAACAAAAAACACAAGTAGCTTATATAGCGAAAAAATACAAACTACACAATACATTGCTTACTTTACTTAAGTAAGACAAAATACAAACTACAAAATACAAAATACATTTCTTCGTAAGACAAAATACAAACTACCAAATACAAAATACATTTCTTCGTAAGACAAAATACAAACTACAAAATACAAAATACATTTCTTCGTAAGACAAAATACAAACTACAAAATACAAAATACATTTCTTCGTAAGACAAAATACAAAATACAAAATACATACCTAGCCACAAAAATACAAAATACAAAAATGTATTTGAAATACGTATTTAAAATACCATGTATTTTGGACAGCTCTGTTTAAAAGGCATTGTTTTGTTCTTACATGTAATATAGCCAGTGGCGAATAATACTTTTCCTATAGCGTACAATTCTTTCGGTTGAAAGCCCCATGAATCTGATTAATTACAAAAATTAACAACGAAACCCACAAGTGACTAAATTTACATGGTGTTTCAACACATTTTTTCAATCGGATTTTTGTCCTGGTTTTTCCAAATTTGTCTCGTTAACCTACGTCGAAAGACTACCAAAATTATTTTCAAAATATGTTTTGATTCATCAAGTTTATGGTAAGTACATGAGATAAGTGTAGGTTGAATAAAATAAATTATGACCATGACGGGGGAAAAAGGGAGCAAGTTTGATCAAATCCAGTGGTGCAGTCATAAAACATTTTCTACCCTGGCCCTCAGCCCTTAAATCATTGGGTGGGCTTCAGATGTTACATTGATACTAGAACTTAACATAAATGAAAAAATCATTTGTTGTCCTAATTGGGGTTTCCAGGAAATCCTGACGCACTTTCTTGTATATCGGGGCGTTTTTAAGCGTTTTTTATGCCAGCTATTTTTCATGGAGTATCTATTATTTACCTATACAAAGGTTCGCAATCTAACAGTCGTAACTTTGTCCAAACCTTGTTTTTGACCTAAAATTTAAATGCTAAATAAAGGACACCGTACAATCCTTACGAGAAAATGCCCTCTGTTCAATTTTAACGAAAAAATTACTGCAGGATGCGCCTTGATACGTAGATCATTTTTGATAATTGCCCCGAAAAAATCTGACGACGGGATTCGGAGATATCCCAGGACAAAGTTAGCAAAAAATGAGGGGGGGGGGCTCATGGGGTACCAAAAAATTCAAGCAGTGAAAATTAGCAATATTACTTAAAAAATCGCAAACATAAAAATTAAATAACGTGCAAAGAACATTTCAGCGAGATATGACCTCAAAATTCCAAGATACTGACCTCAAGAGGTCAAAGAGCGTCGATACCGGTTTCATAATCTTAACGGTGACAAAACTGGCACAGATTGGAATAGGGGCTTTAATTAGGCACATATTAAACGTGCGCCGAGTTTGGTTCCAGTTTGTGACACGATGACCCAGCTGTGACCACCGAGGACAAAATCTTACCCATACCGGATTTG